>PVKU01014158.1:0-24597 GCA_004027475.1 Anoura caudifer
CCCACACACCAAAAGGTTATGGGTTCGATCTCCATTAACAGTATACACCTGGCTAGGATTGAAATCTGGTCAGGGCTGGTACAGGAGACAATCAATCAAGGTTTCTCTCTCTCTCACTCTCTGCTTTCTCCTCTGTAAAACCAGTAACAACAATCCTGGGTGAGGATTAAAATTAAAAATGCAGTCTCTGTGAAGTGCACTAGCGTGCTGCATACCTGTGCATCAGTGAACCAAGCACGGGCCGAATGGCCAGCCTCATGTTGTGTGGCAAAGGGTCAGACTGTGCCCTGTGACCCCGGTTAGTGAGAAAAAGGTTCCCAGGAGAAGGTGGGAGGTGCCATGGAGAAGGAGACACACGGGGGTGTGTTGGGAGAGGCAGGAGGCCTGTTAGAATTGGGGTGGTCAGCATGGGCCTCACAGGAAAGTGACCTTGGAAGAGAGATGAGGACAAGAGCAATTACCCAGGAGCATGTCTGCACCAGGCTCCTTTCAAGCAGGGAGCTTCCCATGAGGCGGGAGGGAGCCTGTCTGTGTGGTTTTGGAACAGCCTAGAGGCCAGTGTGGCTGCAGCAGAGTTGTTGGGAGGTGTCAGATTCCAGCCACATTGTGCAGACCTGGGGGAGGTTGGAAGAGTTTTGAGCTTGACTGAGACAGTTTTGAGCAAAGCAGATGTGGTAGGACTGCTCTTTCATTTTATTTTATTTGTTACAGAAATGTTTATTTTAAAATTAGCCATATATATGTCAGAAGTGATTTAGATTAAAAGCTCCAAGGTAAGTGGTTACCAGTAAATGTTACTCTGTCTATACCTTCACCTATATATTAAGCCATTTCAAGTCACTCTAACTTCATAAACTTACCATGAGGTGTGGAGACAACCCAGGAGGGACAGACTGTGTGCCACAGGACAAGGGGACTGCACGGCTCCCCAGTGATGTTCCCTATAACCACCTGTGCTCCATGCACTATTCAGGGTTTCTTCCCACACATCCGAATGTGACCTTTTGGAGTCTCTGGCTGTGGCTCATTGAGTCCCCTGATTCCAACCCAGTATCCCCTTGTTGCCTAGGAGTCACCTCAAGCTTCCAGGCCTCCCTCATGTAGACCTCAGGGGTATCTATGTGGGGGTTCAGAGAGCTGACTAATCAGAAGGTGAGGAACATCTGCTTAAAGCAGGAACTGTTCCAGTGTCCACTGTCCTTAATCCACTGCACACACTGTTCTCATTCTGCAGATACTGAGTCCTGGAAGGTCATGGCCAAGGAGCCCATGTCCTTAGTGGCTTCCTCTGAGAGTTCCTCCCCAAGAGAGAACCCTTGGTCCACAAGGTCAGTCTGGCTGCTGGGCTGAGAACAGAATCAGGAGACAAGGGACCAGCCAGGCAGGAGGGAAAGGTGTGGGGAAGCTCCCATGGTTCCAGGCTGCAGGTGCTGGTGTTCTGATGGGGCTGTGAGTTGTGGGAACAGTTGGAAGGGACTGGACACTGAATGCATTTGGAAGATGGATTTCACAGCATTTCCTAAGGATTCAATCTAGGGTGTGGGAAGGAGTCAAGGAGGACATCCCTCATGTGTACTGTGGCAGCAGAAAGATGGGGTTATATCAGCAGAGATGAGGAAGACTCTGGCAGGAGCATGTGTGGGGGAGGGGTGGGCATTTCAAGCTTTCAGCTGAAGAGAAGGTCAAGGTGAGATGTGTGTTAGAAACACCAGTGAGGTGTCAGGTTGCACAGATGAGTGTGGGGACCTTGAGGAGAAATGTCTGGGCTGGAGATATAGGTTTGGAGGCGATGCTACAAAAATGACATTTAAATCTGTGAGTGTGGATAAGGCCACCAAGGGAGCAAGGACTATGGAAGAAGAAGGAACAAGGACTGGATACTACACCTCCCTGTTCCACAGTGGGGACATTCATCTTGGTCACTCACCTAGGTTGGTGACAGTCAGATCTCCCCATCATATATTCTCCATTTAGTGATTGTCATTCATTAGTAATTTACAGGGAGATATTCTGAGATTGTCCTGCTGTGCTCTTCATCACTTCTATACTCACCCTCCTCAGTCCATCTTATAACTTCTGCCCAAGTCAGCAAAAATATGATGGTTGTCCTACATCAGTCCTGGACATTTATTAGTAGGATGTAAACTACAGCACAGGGAAAGTAGGAAGTAATATTGTTGTGACTAGGTATGGTGTCAGATGGGTACTAAATATATTGGGGATTTTATTTAAAAAGATATATATGTTTAATCTCTCTGTTTTACAGCTGAAACTAATACAATATTGTATGTTAAGTGTAATTGAAAAAAATTTTATATTAACTCACGGACACAGACAACAGTGTGGTAATTGCATGGGGAGGGGGTGGGATGTGGAGAGAGGATAGATGGTGATGGAAAAAAATAGAGGAAAAAATAAAATAAAATAATTGTTTTAAGTTAAAAAAAAAAGTGCTAAGTTGACCAGTATGAGGTACTTCAGGACAGAGTTTGGACAAGAGGAGCTGAAAGAACCTGCTCAGTGAGAAACACCATATAAGGAACTCTTGGCACAGATGTCCATGCACCCTAATGACATGTGACTCCAAGCTCAGCTCCTCCCCAGGAATATAAGACACTTTCTCTGCCTCCTCTCCACTGCTCTTGAGGGCATCTCTGTAATGGTTAACCTTGTCCCTTGTCACCAGATATGCCTGAGGGAAATCTGCATGGGACAAGTTTGCTGCATGTTAGAGATCTCCCAGGCTCCCCACACAAATGGTGTCACTGACAGGAGAGGTGACATAATAGTGGCATCTCTGTGGGGAGGTCAGGACCACACTCTCTGTCCCTGTAACTGGGGTCAGGAGCTGCCCTGCCTGACTTGTCCCTGCACAGAGCTGTGGAGCTTAGACCGCTGAGCCAGGTTCAGGCTCCCTCCCATCCACTCTCAGGGCAGAACCAGGAGGGGTCAGCCCAGGAGGGACTGGGACCTGTGGATGGGCAGCACCCTGGGCGGGACTGTGCAGAGCCTGCCTGGTCCTGAGCTGCCCCTCCTGCCTGGGCTGGGCAGGGGGGAGATGGGGAAGTGTAGTGGGGATTTCAGGTGGGGCCAGACTGAGGAGGGTCCCTGCAGGTCCCTATGCCCTGGAGTCCCCTTCAGTGAGGGACAGGGGTTGGTCTCTTGCAACCTGGGCCCCACCTTGTATGACAGGAGCCACAGAGCTCCTCCACCCTATACAAAATTCCCCTTTTCTGAGACCTCCTGGGTTTAGGGTTGGGTGTGAGGACAAGAGTGTGAATTGACATGCAGTATTTGGCTGTGACTAAAAAATCCTGGGTGGTGAAATGAGACCCAATGGCAGACATACACAGCTACAAACAGAAGGACACAGAGAAGTGTCTGTCCTTCAGTGACCCACACACACACTTGTCCTATTTCAAATCCCCCTGCAGGAGGTGCCAACCTCTTAGGAGTTTCTGCTAGGACGTTGTCACCAATATGGTTACTGTGTGTGTGAGTGTCACTCACATTTCTGTCTCCCTAATTGAATGGGGACACATCTCTGAACTCTCTTATCCTGAAGCAGCAAGGAAGGAAAAAGAATTTGGAGTGAGATGAAGTCTCATTAATTTCCAAGTGTGCCTGAATGGGTGCATGTGGTGAAAATCATTAAATATGACTTTTTAAAAAATAAAATTATGAATAAGACAATACATTCTGTAGTAATTCAATAGTGTGCTTCATATTTGGAAATATCAATGTTTCTCTCTCTCCCTTCCTCTCTCTCTGAAAGCAATGAAAAACAAAATGTCCTACAGTGAGGATTAAAAAAGGATAAAAAGAAAAGGAAAAGTTGATTTAACAAGGTGGCCAAAAACACTGTGTTACAGGTGAGTTGATTTCCCAGTGCCACTAGGGTATGGGTTGTAGAAGGCACTAAGGGACATAGGCTTAAGGTTTCCATTGATTGGTCAGCACTAGGGTAGGGGGTGGTTGGTCATTGCTTCTGGTCCTAATTCAGCCATGGGGTCATTCTGTCTGGTTCACACATTCATTCCACTGCTCTCCCCAGAGTCTAAATGTTCATAAGTATATATTTGTATACATCAGATATTCAACCACTTTCATCTCTGCAGATACCTGTCTACAGCCCTCAGTCCTGCCACAGGTGGCCTGGGTCCCTGCACACCTGGAGTCAGGTGGACACATTAGATGTCCTTTACCTCACCTCAGGGAACCATGGCCTCTCCTGTTCTGGATCCCCTGTCACCTGGATCCCACATGTTCCTCTTTTTTTGTTTATTCTCTCATTTTCTTCACTTTGTCTGGTAGTATTTCCCAAAGACTATGTGAGAAGTTAACTATTAAAACTCTAAATACATGAAGAAACTATAGGCTATCCTAGCCCTTATTCACATCTTGACTGGATATAGAACTCTGTGTTGGAAATATTTTTTTCTTCAGTAATTGGAAGGCATTGCAACAACATCTTCTAGTCTCCAGGCCTGTATTTGCTGCCTCTTGAAGTTTTCAAGGTCTCTCCCACCCTCTTTCTGAACTTACATCATGATGTGTCCCAGTGCGGGTCTATTTTTGTCTGCTGTAGTAAGAATTTGACCAGGCCATTCAAAATGTAATTTGTTATCTGTAAACTTTGAGAAATATTCTTGAAAACATTGGAAATCATTTCCTACTCATCATTATTTCTATACAGACATTATTAACTTGTTGGGATCCCCTGACTGACAGACTAAGAGGTCTTTTCTCCGGCTTGCCCACACGTTTCCATTTGTGTGACTCAGTTGAAGAACAACATGAATTTTCCAGTTCATCTACTGAATTATTCATTTCTCTGATGACATTTGTAATTTCCAAGAGGTCTTTCCTGTTCTATGACTGTGCATAATTGTTCTGTTTCAGATGCCATTATCTTTTATGTTTTTCAGATTAGATGGAGACCAGTGGAAGGGGACCCATAGGTGCCCTGTTTACCCGTTTCCGTGATATCAGAAACCTTTCCCCCACTGCACTTGGTCATGATTACATTTCTATTTGTCATTTCTCCTAATGGCCCATCTCCCCCACCACTGTGCCAGAGTTACAGAGCCAGGGTCCTACTCTTGCTATGCATTCTGTCTCCACACTCTAATTCTGATGCAGTGGAGATCTTGAAACCCGTGCTGGATGATGAACTTGACTGTGGTCTGGATAGCTAAGGTACACTGCCCCTTGATGTCCTCCAAAGCTCTAAGCCTAGCAGCCTCCTATCACAGAACATTCTGGAACATTGCAACAGTTCACTTGCAGGGAGTGCAGAATCATAGTGAGGCAGGATACTAAGAAGAAAGGAAAACTGGGCAAGTTGAATGGGGAAACTGAGGCAAGAAAATCAAAGAAGGCCAAACAGTCTCAAGAACTTATAGCCAGCTGGTGACTCACAAGACCTTATTTCTTCTAACCAAGGACACTTGAGAACAAATTATTTGTACTTCTCCTCTTTAACAAGAGAATACATAGCGTGAATCACCCTGGTTGGAATAGACACAACAGAGACCCAGTTAATGTCATTTGTGCCAGATGAACCCAAGGATAGGTGAAGCCAGGGGAACAAAGAACAAAACAAAAACAAAAACAAAAAACAACCATTAGAGCTAGATAGACCAGAGATCAAAGTAAAGCAGTGGAGCTGACCAAAGAATGATCCAAACCCCACTTAGTACTCATTTTGATGCATCAGTGTATCAAAAAAAAAAAAAAAAAAAAAACCCTGGAAAGTTGGTAAATGTTTGCTGAGACCCTCTCCTAAGATTCTCACCCACAGAAGAGAGATACAAACCCTCCAGACAAAGACCTGAGGCAGCTTACTCTAGAGGGCACCCACACCCCTGTGTCAGACATGAGCTTTTTTCTCTCCTTCTGAGCTCTAAGGTGTCCTTGAGATTTTCAGCCAGTGGAGCAGAGGACAGTGGCAACTTGTCTCGGGCTTATCCCCCATCCTGACTTTAAGGTCCCCTTTTTCCCTGACTCTCCAGTGAGCTGACAACATCCCTGCCTTTGCTCACTTCTGTCTCTGTGAGTTTTACTTCCCAGTGAGCTGACTGCAGCCCTGCCTAGGCTCTCTCCTGTTACTTCTTCTACCCTAAGTGGTTTCTTAGAGTCACTGTCCCCAGCTCTAATAAATGTACTTTCAAAATCCCCTGGAGTCAGGTTGTGGAATCTTATCCAGAGGAAGTCAAGCATCCACACTCCTCTTACCACTTACCACACACCACACGCGACTCACCACAGGCTGTCCTGAGGCAGAACTGCTCAGGTCCAGGCCTGTCTGGTGACCACAGCTGCTAAGGGACCCAGAGAAAGTGAGTCATCAAGGGTCCGAGAAAAAACACCTTGTGTTCACCACACCTTCCCCACCCCCGAACCTCTGAGTCTTCTTTCCCCTGTCCCCCACAAGGATCCTATATCAAGTGCCCAATGAATTTACACTTGACCTTCTATGTAGATCCCATGGTGATACTGCCTGAGACATGTTAAGTGATCCTCTGTTAATAGTTACCAAAAGTCTATTGACTGGAGCATTTAGAGACATTCCATCCTTTTCCTTTTATAAAACCACAATACAAGAAACATCCCTGAAGTATATGTGATTATCTTCTTAGGACAAATTCCTAAAAGAGGAACTTCTGTGTCAAAATGTAAGCACCTTTAAATTGCTGAGACCTTTTACAAAAGCATCCTTCAGGAGTTTTGTCCCGTTTTTCAATCCCTTCAACCTTTACAACAGAATATGTTCCCCACCCTCAGGCTGAAACACTCACCATTTTCTTTCATCTTTGCCAAACAAATAGACAATTGAACATACCTGCTCTCACAGATCATCAGCATCAGGCAAGGTCATCCGGAGACCGAGGCAACAGGAGACAGACCAACACCACCACACTGCCAGAAAGGAGACACAGTGCAGCTCATACACTATCCAGCCGCTCCCAGGATGGCGACCAGAAGGGAAGGCAGCGTCTTTCCTACCACCCCTCACCCTGCCTCCAGTCTGCCACGTCCTGAGGTATTTCCTGAGATGCCAATCACAGACTTGCCCCCATGTCCTCATGATGCCAGTCTAGAGGGGCCTCTGTGCCCGCAGATCCTCCCGAGGTCACCATCCAGAGCCCACGTCCTGTCTCTCACCCTGTCCCTCGAACCTGCCCACACCCCCGGTGTCCCCCCCGCCCCCGCCCCCGCTGTCCTGCGCCTTGCAGCAGCAATGCACACAGAGGGCTGTCTGCCCCAGGCACTCCACTCCTCGGGGTCTTTGGTGGAAGAACACTGACAGGAGTTGCCTTCCTCTGTCTATATTTTTATTCATCTTTGACTTTGGTTTTGGGCATGAGGTTGTATCTCGGGAGCATGTGGTTCGAGTAGGAAAGTTTTATGTTTTCCTTCATGGTTTGTCATCTTTTGGTCTTAGAGAATTTTTCATTCCACAATTGTAAAAACTTCATATATATTTTCATCTAGGGGAGAAGGGTCCAAGGGTGAAGGGAAACAGAATTGCTTGAATTCTAGGGGAAATAAGGGGAAGACAAATCGGTAAGAAATCTAAGCTGGAACTCCAAAGTTTACATCTTCCTCTTTACAGTTTTTTAATTATGTATGGGGCCTACAGGAATGTAGTACATGTACTCACACATATTTATGTCTTGAGTTAATAAACACGTGTGTGCCTGCTGATGTCTCCAGGTTCACAAAAACGACACCCAGGGTCCCAAAGTGAAGTGCACAAGGACCAGCTCCAGTGAAGAGCATTTTTGGTCATTTACAACCTTAGGGTATTACATCACATTTTTCTTGATATCAATACACTCTAATTGTTAAGTGGATACTAAATAATCTTTCCTGGGTATGCTGTATTTTGAGTGTGTACCTAAGATCTTTACAAACAAATGAAGACAGCAGAGTTGTGCAGAAATTAATATAATATTGATCATCAATTGTAATTGAAAAATAAAAAAACATTTAAAAAGAAGATAATTATGTCTTGAATTCATTATACAAGTGGATTGATTTCTTAATTGTCCGTAATAAAAATGGAGAATAAGTAGAGAATGGAGAATAAATGGAGAAAACATATCTGCTATGATGACCGGGAAAGTGCACAAACACACTTCTGCTACATTCCCAAGCGTCATGAGCCCAGGAAAGTGACCTGTGAGGGCTGAGTCAGCCTCTTCTTTATGGAACAGCAAGTTCACTGAAGAGAATGAGTGACACAGAACCTGTGTAATGTAACAGAATAGGAAATACTCAATGGATTTGTTTCAGGTTCCACTTTGCAAAGAGCTTTTCAGGTACTACCACTTGTGTAGCTTTAGTGTATGATCCAAGATGAATATCCACACTTATCTAAAAAGTTTATTAAAAGTGCTCCTCATACATATCTGTGTGAGGCTGTATATTTCTTCATATACTGCAACCAAATAACAGGCTAAACACAGAAGCAAATATGAAATTCCAGAGGATTTCTAATAATACAGAGGAGAACTGAGACTTGCAAAAACGTAAAGTGTAAGCGATCGACTCTTCTCACTACCTTGTATATTTAGGAAATAGCAATTTTTTCATAAAAATATTTCTGTTAACATAGGTTACTAATATTATTCTAAATAAATTAATTTTTAAACTCTCTTATCCCTGTATGGTAAATATTGATAGCTATAACCCACACAAACAAAGTTATTTGGGGATTGGCCCTATTTTGTAAGACTCTATAGATGTTCTGAATCCAAAATGTTTTGAGAGTCACTGAATAAAACAGCACATGGGCCGGGACTCAGGGAGATGGCGAGACTTCTCCGTGCAGGAGGAAGGCTCAGGGCAGAGTCCTGGGTCCCCAGGCCTGGCTCCCAGGATCTCAGCCCAAGGACCGAGTCTGGGGCAAGGACTCTCAGCATAGGGGTGGGCCCTTCTCCCCGGGATTTCCCTTCTGCATCTCCCGGGTCCTCCTATATGGACATTCCTGACGCTTTCCCAGTTCTCACTCCCATTGGGTGTCCCAACTCCAGACGAGCCAATCAGCGTCTCCCTGTTTCCGGGTATAAAACCTTCCCGGAGTAAACTACTCAGTCCCGGCAGACCCTCAGGATTCTGGATTCTGGGTTCAGGTCATGGATTCTGCAACCCTTCTCTTGCTGCTCTCGGGGGCCCTGGCCGTGACCCTGACCGAGACCTGGGCCAGTGAGTTCGGGTCCGGAGGGAACATCCTTTGCGGGACAGAAGCCAGGGGACCCGGAGGAGCGCAGGAGCAGGGGACGGAGTGTCTCCACCACCCCAGGCCCAGACCCCCGGACAGACTCTGGCCTCGGCCCCGCCCCTCCCTTCAGTCGGCCCCCTTTCTGTCTCCAGCGCCCCCTGCTCCTCGCCTGACAGCTAACTTAGGATGCGCGTCCTCCCCGCCCGTCAGCCCCCACAACTTGAGAATTTCCAGCACCTTCGTGTCCGGACAGGGCAGCAGGAAGGACCGATACATCACGGTCGGCTTTAGGATGACGCGGAGACCATGCAGTTCGACAGTGGCGTGCTATACCCGAGGCTGGAGCCGCGGCTACCGTGGCTGGAGCAGGATCCCCGTTTGTGGGAGGAGCAGACACAGGTTTGCAAGGGTAACGAACACACGTTCCGAGCGACCCTGAACAACCTGCGCGCCTACTACAACCAGACCGAGGATGGTGAGCCACGCGCGACCGGGTCCAGGCAGGACACCCACTCCCAAGGACAGTCCTGGGTTCACCTGAGTCACCGGTCCGAGGGGCACCACGAGGCTGTGGGGCCCTCAAACGAGAAGAGCCAGCGGGGATTTTGACCCTGTATCATTTATATGCAGTTTAGGTTTAATCACAGCGGGTCCCTGTGCTACTGTCCCCTGAGAAGAGCTAAGTGGGAGGGACTGAGAGGGGAGGGGCTGACCTCCCGTCTGGGGTCAGTGTCGCACACCCACCAGGAAATGACTGGCTGCTTCGTGGGGTCGGACTGGAGCTTCCTCCGCGGGTACACTCAACTCACCTACGACGGCACCGAATACCTCGCCCTGAAAAGGGACCTGCGCTCCTTGACAGTGACCGACACACCGCAGCTGACATCACGTGGCGTAATTTGATACCAAAACTTGATGTGGACTCCTGGAGGTTCAGCGTGGAGCACCTGTGCCTGCGCTGGTTACACATCTTCCTGAAGAAGGGCAAGGAGACGCTGCTACGAAAAGGTACCAGGGCGGGGGCCTCCCTGAGAGGGGATTTGTAGGCCGGGGCGGCTTCCCACTAGGAGAGGAGGAAAATTGGGCCGTGTCAGAATCCCCCTCCTGCTCCGGAGAGGAAACAGCCCCCCAGGTTTCCTTATCTGTGACTCATCCGCGGGCCCAGCTTTCTTTACAGGACAAGAAGGGACCCAGCCTCTCCCTGAAACATCCCACAGCTTTTCCCAGGACACCCTACAGCCACCTGGTGCACCAGGACGCTCTCCCTGGTTCTCTGGCAGACGCCACCTATGGAGTCCTGATTTGGGCTTTTCTGAGTCATTCAGTCTCCACCTGAGTCTGTGTCTCCCCTAACAGACCTGGACACCCCTACCGTAGATTCTCACCCTGATTCTGGAACTTTCCAGGAAATAGAAATTACCCCAGATGCCTCTGTCCAGGCTGGTGTCTGGGTGTTGCTCTCCACCACCCACATTGTCCTCTCCACTCTCAGGGTGGTCACATGAGCACTGCTGGAGTGTCCATGACCATGCAAAGTTCCTGAATTTTTTCACCCTCTCCTCAGACCCTCCAAAGACATATGTGACCCACCACCCCATCTCTGACCATGAGGTCACCCTGAGGTGCTGGGCCCAGGGCTTCTTCCCTGAGGATATCACCCTGACCTGGGAGTGTGATGGGGAGGATCTGACCCAGGACATGGAGCTTGTGGAGACCAGGCATTCAGGGGATGGAACCTTCCAGAAGCGGGTGTCCGTGGCTGTGCCCCCTGGAGAGGAGCGGAGATACACAGGCCTTGTGCAGCACCAGGGGCTGCCTGAGCCCCTGGCCCTGAGGTGGGGTGAGGAGGGGGTGTGGGCACAGAACCTCTCTCAGGGCATCCCTGAGCAGGGTCAGGCCTCAGACCTGAGGTTGACCTCTCACCTTCCCCTCCCAGACCCCCCTCCTCAGACCCCCATCACCATCATGGGCATCACTGCTGCCCTAGGTCTCCTTGGAGCTGTGGTCACTGGAGCTGTGCTGTGGAGGAGGAAGAACTCAGGTGGGTAAGGCGTGGGGCTGAGTTCCTGACCCCCTGGGGGTCAAGTCCAGGTGAAAGTGTGCTCTGCCTCGTTAATGGGCATCGTGTCCCCACATGGGTGCTTGTCCATCTGGGGCCTGTTTCCTAACACTGACTCTTTACTGAGGTCCAGGGGAAAGTGAGAGACAGATTTATCACCTGATGGTTCTAGTGATGGGGACTGATTCCCAACCTCACAGGTCAGAAGGGAAGGTCTGTGCTGAGGACAGACATCCAGACGGGCAGTACATAGACACCCCACACATGTACTTTCCCTGTATTTCCTGATCTTACCCTGTGTGTTTAGTCAGAGTTCTGGAACCTTCCCTGTGCTTCAGTAGTATGGGGCTCCTTTCAGGGTCATGAGAGGCAGCCTTTTCCCTGACTTCTCAAACAACATTTTCTTTCTACAGGAAGAGGCAGAAAGTGCTGTCCTTAGGCTGCCTGTAAGTCTGGGTGTTGGCAAGGTGACATCTGGGACCCTTGGGAGAGTGTGAAAGGGGTTGGTCCCTTGGGAACCTGGATGCAGCCTTGTATGGCTAGAGCCATGGATCTCCTCCACCCTGTACAAAATTCCCCTTTTCTGAGACCTCCCAGGTTTAGAGTTGCGTGTGAGGACAGGACTTTGAATTTACATGCAGTATTCAGTTATGACTTAAAAATCCCTGATCGTGAAATAAGACCCAATGAGAGAGACACACACAACTACAAACAGAAGGACACAGAGAAGTGTCTGCCCTTCAGTGACCCCCCACACACACACTTTTCCTGTTTCAAATATCCCTGCAAGAAGTGCCAGCCTCTCAGGAATTTCTACTGGGACATCGTCACCCTCCGGTGTGGTTACTGTGTGTGAGTGTCTCTCTTGTTTCTGTCTCTAATTGAATGGGAATGCCCCAGTGACCTCTCTTAACCTAATGCAGCAGGATAGGAATTTGGAGATGAAAGGTCATTATTTTCCAAGTCTGCCAGAATGGGTGCAAGTGGTGAAAATCATTAAATATGACTTTTTAAAAAATACAATTATAAATAAAACAATACCTTGACAGTAATTCAACAGTGTGCTTCACATTCAGAAATATTGATGTTTCTCTCTCACATCAATGTTTTTCTCCCTTCCTGTTTCTCAGAAAGCAATGAAAAAAAAAAAAGTTCTACAGCAAGGATTAAAAAAAAGGTAATAAGGGAAGGAAAAGTTTATTTAAGAAGGTGGCATCAAATGCTGAATAACAGGTGAGTTGATCCCCCAATGATTCTAGGGTATGGGCTGTAGAAGGCACTAAGAGACTTAAATTCCAGGTCTCCATTCATTGGTCAGCACTAGGATTCATGGGGGTTGATCATTGTGTCTGGTCCAATGTCAGCAATGAGGCTATTCTGTCTGCTCTCCCAAATTCATTCCATGACTCACTCCAGAATCTAAATCTGCATAAGTACATATCTGAGCACATCAGATATTCAACCACTTTCATCTCTGCAGACACCTGTCCACAGTGCTCAGTCCCATCATAGGTGGACAGGGTCCCTGCACACCTGGAGTCAGCCAACATCCTGGATGTTCCTCACTTCACCTCAGACAGCCCTGGCCTCTCCTATTCTAGATTTCCTGTCATCTGAATCCCACATGTTCCTCTTTTTTTAACCTCCTCATTTTTTCCACTTTGGGAGTATTTCCCAAACAGAATGTCAGAAGTTAACTATTAAAACTCTAAATACATGAAGAAACTGTAGGCTATCCTAGCCCTTATTCACATCTTGACTGGATATAGAACTCTGTGTTGGAAATAATTTCTTCTGCAGAAAGTAAGAGGCATTGAAAGAATGTCTTCTAGTCTCCAGGCCCATATTTGCTGCCTGTTGAAATTTTCAAGGTCCCTCCCATCCTCTTTCTCAAATTCCACTGTGATGTGTCATGGTGCGGGTCTGTTTTTATCTGCTGCAGTAACAATTTGACCAGGCCATTCAAAATGTAATTTGTTATCTGTAAACTTTGAGAGATATTCATGAAAATGTTAAAAATAATTTCCTACTCATTATTATTTCTAGACAGACATTATAAACCTATGGGGATCTCTTGACTGAGAGATTAATAGGTCTTTTCCCCTGCTTCCCCAACATTTCTATTTGTATGACTTAGTAGGAGAACAACATGAATCTTCCAGTTCGCCTACTCAATTATTCATTTCTATGATGATATTTAATTTCCAAGAGATCTTTCCTGTTGTATGACTGTGTATAATTGTTCTGTTTCAGATGCCATTATCTTTTACATCTTGCAGATTAGATGGAGACCAGTGGAATGGGTCCCATAGGTCTCATGGTCATCTGCTTCTGTGATATCAGGAACTTTCCCTCACAGCACTGAGTCATGATTACATTTCTCTTTGTGGTTTCTGCTAATGGCCCATCTCCCCCACAGCAGTGCCAGAGTCACAGAGCCAGGGTCCTACTCTTGCTCTCCACTCTATCTCCAGATCCCAACTCATCCTGAGACAGTGAAGGCCTTGAAATCCACGATGAATGACAAACTTGACTGAGGTTTGGACAGCTAAGCTACACTGACCCTCAATGTCCTCCTGAGCTGAGCCAAGCAGCCTCCTATCATAGAACATTCTGGAACATTGCAAAACTTCACTTGCATGGAGTGCAGAGTCCGAGTGAAGCAGGATAGTAAGAGTCTAGGAAAATTCCTGGGCAAGTGAAATGGGGAAGTGGAGACCAGAACATTAAAGTCCGACCCAAGATGGAGGCATAGGTAGACACACTGTGCCTCCTCACACAACCCAAGAAAGGACAACAACAAATTTAAAAACAAAACACAATCAGAACTGACAGAAAATTGAACTGTATGGAAGTCTGACAACGAAGGAGTTAAAGAAGAAACATTCATTCAGATTGGTAGGAGGGGTGGAGACTAGCAGCTGGGGTGGAGAGTGCTCAGGGCAAGGCAGCTGCTGGAGGACTGGGGCAGGTGGCTGATGACAGAGCAGACAGTCCCACATTTGCATGCAGATAAACAGGGAAGAACACCTGGGAAGCAAGATAGCCTGCCCAACCCAGAGTTCCAGTACAGAGAAACAAAGCCTCAAATCTCTGACTAAAAACACCTGTAGGCGGGGGTTGGCAGCAGTGGGAGAAAATCCCAGTAGCACAGGAGAGTTCTGCTGGAGAGACCCACAGGGTCCTAGAAAGTACACAAACCTACCACATCCGAATCAGCTTCAGAAGGGCCCACTTTGCTTGTGAGTAATAGAGGAAGTGACTGAAAGCCAGCAGAGAGCTGAATAAGCACCATTGTTCCCTCTCAGACCCCTGCCCCGCATACAACACCACAATGCATCGACTTGTGGTTGCCCCACTCTGGCGAATACCTAAGGCTCCACCCTTTACCCCCTAACAGTCAGGCTGAGAGAAAAAAAAAATGGCCCAAACAAAAGAACAAGTCAAATCTCCAGAAAAAATACAACTAAGACACGAAGAGATAGCCAGCCTATCAGATGCACAGTTCAAAACTCTGGTATTCAGGATACTCACAGAATTGATTGAGTATGGTCACAAAATAAAGGAAAAAGTGAAGGCTATGAAAAGTGAAATGAAGGAAAATGCACAGGGAACCAAAAGTGACAGGAAGGAAACCAGGACTCAGATCAACAGTATGGACCAGAAGGAAGAAATAAACAGTCAACCAAAACAGAATGAAGAAACGAGAATTAAAAAAAAAAAAAAAATGAGGAGAGGCTGAGAAACCACTGGGACAACTCTAAACATTCCAATATCTGAATCATAGGGGTGCCAGAAGGAAAAGAAGAAGACCAAGAAATTGAAATCTTATTTGAAAACATAATGAAGGAGAACTTCCCCAATCTGGCAAAGGAAATAGACTTTCAGGAAGTCCAGGAACCACATAAAGTCCCAAAGAAGTTGGACCCAAGGAAGCACACACTGAGGCACATCAAAATTACATTATCCAAGATTAAAGATAAGGAGAGAATCTTAAAAGCAGCAAGAGAAAATGAGACAGTTACCTACAAAGGAGTTCTCATAAGACTATCAGCTGATTTCTTAAAAGATATTTTGCAGGCAAGAAGGGGCTGGAAAGAAGTATTCAAAGTCATGAAAGGCAAGGACCTATTGTATTTTTCAGACTATACGATGCACTTTTCCCCCATTAAATTTGGGGGGAATAATAGCTGTTAATGCTGCTGTTGAGTTCTGTTTACATTTATATTGGTGAAATATTATGTTATTTATGTTATTAAATATGTTACCACATTTTTTTGCTTCAAAATTTATTTTCCTATTTTCCCCCTCTAAAACCTAGGTGCATCTTATGGTCTGAAAAATATGGTACATCCAAGATTACTCTATCCAGCAAAGCTATCATTTAGAATGGAAGGACAGATAGAGTGCTACCCAGATAAGGTCAAGTTAAAGGAGTAATCATCAAGCTTATTATATGAATTATTATATGAAATGTTAAAGGGACTAATCCAAGAAAAAGAAAATTATCAAAATTATGAACAGTAAAATGACAACAAACTCACAACTACCAACAACAAAACCTGAAAGAATACCAAAACCAAAAACAAACTAAGCAAACAACTAGAACAGGAACAGAATAACAGAAGTGGAGATTTCATGGGGAGTTATCAGCGGGAGGTGGAGGGAAGAGAATGGGGGAAAGTTACAGGGAATAAGTAGCATAAATGGTAGGTACAAAATAGACAAGAGGAGGTTAAGAATAGTATGGGAAATGGAGAAGCCAAGAACTTATATGTATGATCCATGAACAGCAACTAAGGAAGGGGGGATGTGGGTGGGATGGGGGAGGTACAGGGCAGAGAAGAATAAAGGGAGGAAATGGGATGAATGTAATAGCATAATCAATAAAAATATTTTTTAAAAAGAACATTAAAGTCAAAGAGTCTGAACAATTTACAGCAGGCTGGTGATTAGAAAGACCTTATCTTCCCTAAGCAAAGACACCTGAGAGTAAAAGGTTTTACCTGTCTTCCTTCCTAAACAGAGACTAAATAGATTAAATCTCCCTGGTTAGGGAAAAATAAACAACGGAGACCAAATAAATGACATTTGTTCCAGATGAACCCAAGGACAGATGAAGTCAGGGGAACAAATAAAACAAAAAAGAAAAAACAAAACAAAAAAAAAGCGTTGCAGCTGGACAGACCAAAGATAAAAGTAAAACAGTGAATCGACCAGAGAATAATCTCAATCCCCCCTATGTATTGATTTTGATGCAGCAACATATTAAAAACACCCCTGAAAGTTGATGAATATTCTGCTTACACCCTCCCCTACATTTCTTGCCCTGAGAAGAGAAATAAAAACTCTCCAGAGACCTGGGGCAGCTCCCTGTAGAGAGCACCCACACACCTGTGTCAGACATGAACTTCTTTCTGTCCTTCTGAGCTCCAAGGTGCCCTTGGTATTACCACCCAGGGGAGCAGTGGGCAGCAGCAACTTGTCTCAGGCTTACCCCCCATCCTGTCTCCAATTTCCCCTCTTTCCCTGACTCTCCAGTGAGCTGATGGCAGCCCAATTTGGCTAATTCCTTTCCTGTAACATTCCCAGGATTCTGAGCAGCCCCGCCTAGGCTCTCTCCAGTTTCTTTTCTACCCTAAATCTTTCCTTAGCATCACTGTCCCCAGCTTTCATAAACATACTTTCAAAATCCCCTGGACTCAGGTTCTGGAACATTCTCCAGAGAAAGTCAAGCACCCTCTCACCACACACCACACACCACACACCACAGGCTGTCCTGAGGCAGAACTGCTCAGGCCGGGCCTGTCTGGTAACAACAGCTGCCAAAGGGACCCAGTGAAAGTGAGTCATCAAGGATCAGAGGGAAAACCCCCTGCGTTCACTGCACCTTCACCACCAGGAACCTCTCTGAGTCTCCTTTCCCCTGTCCCCGACAAGGATGCCATACCGAGGGCCTCTTGGGTTTGCTCTAAAGATTACGTGTGACCTTCTATGTAGATCCCATGGTGTCACTTTCTGAGACACATAAGCAATATTCTGTCCATAGTTACCATCATTCTGTTGATCGGAGCACTTAGAGACATTCCATCCTTTTGCTTTTACAAAACCACCACACAAGATGCATCCATATAAACATATACAAATATACATATATAGACAAGTGTGATTATCTTCTTAGGACAAATTCCTAAAGAGGAATTCCTGTGTCAAAATGTAAGCACATTTAAATTGCCGAGACGTTTTATAAAAGTGTCCTTTAGGAGTTTTGTCCCGTTTTTCAATCCCTTCCACCTTTACAACAGAATGTGTTCCCCACCCTTGGGTTGAAATGCTCATTGTGTTCCTTCATCTTTGCCAAACAGACAGATGTTTGGACATTCGTGCTCTCACAGAACATCAGCATCAGACAAGGACATCCCGAGACCACTGCGATGTGAGACAAACCAACACCACACTGCATGCTGTCTCAGCACAGTCAGAAAGGAGGCAAGGTGCAGCTCACACACCACCAAGCAGCTCCCAGGCTGGCGAACAGAAGGGAAGGCAACGTCTTTCCTATCACCCCTCACCCTCTCTCCAGTCTGCCTGTGTCCCGAGGTATTTCCTGAGATGCCCAGTCACAGACTTGCCCCCACTCCCGCCCCCGTCCTGACCACGCCAATCTAGAGGTGCTCCTGTGCCCACAGGTCCTCCTGGGATCTGTATTCAAGGCCAGGTCCTGGCAGGTCCTCTCTCAGCCTGTCCATTGAAGGTTCCTGCATCCCGAGGGTGCGCTCCCCCTCACAGCAGCCATACACACAGCCCACTGTCCACCCATGGCGCTCCTCGGGGTCTTTGGTGGAAGAACACTGACACATGTTACCTTCCTCTGCCAACATTTTTATGCGTCTTTGAGTTTGGTTATGGGTGTGAGTTTGTACCTCCGGTGTGTGTGGTTGACATACGAAAGTTTTATGTTTTCCTTCATGGTTTTTCATCTTTTGGTCTTAGAGAATTTTTCATTCCACAATTGTAAAAACTTCATATATGTTGTGATGTAGGGGAGAGGCATCTAAGGGTGAAGGGAAACAGAATTGCTTGAATTCTGGGGGAAATAGGAGGAAGACAAATCGGTAAGAAATCTAAGTTGGAACTCCGAAGTTTACATCTACCACTTTACAACTTTTTCATTTTCTTTTTGTTCATTTTTTTTCGTCTTGAACTCTCTCTTCAAAGTTCTTTTCAACTTTCCCTTACAGTACTTGTTGACGATCGGTCTCATGCCCGTATTTAGCCTTAGATGGAATTTACCACCCGTTTTGGGCTGCATTCCCAACCAATCCGACTCCAGGAAGACCCCAGCCCTACCGGCCTCACACAGTCCACGGGCTGGGCCTCCATCGAAAGGACTTGGGCCCCCCATGAGTGGCGCTGGGTTCTTTACAACTTTTTAATTACATACGGGCCTACAGGAATGCAGTACATGTTGTGCTCATGCACATTCATTTCTTGAGTTAATAAACACGTGTGTGCCTGCTGATGTCTCCAGGTTCACAAAAACGACACCAAGGGTCCCAAAGTCATGTGCACAAGGACCAGCTCCAGTGAGGAACGTTTTTCATCATTTACAATCTTAAGGCATTACATCACATTTTTCTTGATGTTTACACACTGTAATTGTTAAGTGGATATTAACTAATCTTTCTTGGGTGTGCTGTATTTTCAGGATATATCTAAGATTCTCACAGATGAATGAAGACCTCAGAGTTGTATAGAAACTAATATAATATTGTTCACCAACTGTAACTGAAAAATAAAAAAATAAAAGGTAATTATGTCTTGAATTCATTATACAAATTGATTAATTTAACTGTCCTTAATAAAAATGGAGAATAAAGAAATACAATATCTCCCATCATGACCAGGAAAGTGCACAAACACACTCCTGCTACATTCCCAAGCGTAATGAGCCCAGGAAAGTGACCTGTGAGGGCTGAGTCAGCCTCTTCTTTATGGAACAGCAAGTTCACTGAAGAGAATGAGTGACACAGAACCTGTGATGACTGAGGTTTGGTGAGCTGGCGAACACTCTCCCAAATTAACGTGAGCTTCTCCCTCAAGGAAAGTCAATGGGCAGTTGACACCTGACAGCACTTGTTGTCTGGATGGAATGGAAGCTCTCAGGAGAAAACCAGGATTCTGGCGAAGATGTGTCTCACCACAGCAGCCAGACAGCTTCCCAGAGCTGACAATCATTTCCAGTGGGATCTGCGGTAATGTTAATAAATGTGATCTTTGATGATGTGTCATTAAATGCACCAACACTGGGAGATTGCTATCACTTAGTGAAACGATGCATTACTTTCAAATAATCCTGCATCAGTACAAGAGGTATTCAAGTAATGTAACAGAGTAGGAAACACTCAACGGATTTGTTTCAGGTTCCACTTTGCAAAGAGTTTTTCAGAAACTACCACTTGTGTGGCTTTAGTGCACAATCAAAGATTAATATCCACACTTATCTGAAAAGGTTATTAAAAATGCTCCTACATATCTGTGTGAGACTGTATATTTCTACATATACTGCAACCAAAATAACAGGTTAAACACAGAAGCAAATATGAAATTCCACCTGACTTCTAATTATACAGACAAGCACTGAGACTTGCAAAAATCAAATGTAGGGAGATCCATACTGTGTATTACATCATTCATTTGGGAATAGTTATTTTTCATAAAAACATTATTTCTCTTAACATATATCATTGGTTATTAATATTACTTCAAATGAATTATTTTTTCAAACTGTTTAATTTCCTGTATGATAAATATTGATAGCTATAACCTGCATAAACAAAATTATTTGGGGATCCACTGTATTTTGTAAGACTGTATAGATGTTCTGACACCAAAAGGTTTGAGAGTCGCTGAATAAAACATCGCCTGGACGGGGAGACAGCGGGACAGAACTTTCGTGCAGGAGGAGGGCTGGGGCAGAGTCCCAGGTCCCCAAGCCAGGTTCCCAGGGTGTCAGCCCGAGGACCGAGTGAGTCTGGGGCGGGGACTCTCAGTGTTGGGGTGTGCCCTTCCTCTCCCGGGTTTCTCTTCTCCTTCTCACGGATCCTTCTGCCTGGATACTCCTGACATTCTGCTGCAATTCTGGTTTGTATGTCCCAACTCTGCACGAGCCAATCAGCATCGCCGTGGTCTGGAGTATGAAGTCCTCCCTAATATCCAAGTTCCTTCGCCCCAGATGCTCAGGGTCTGGGTCATGGAGCCCTGACCTCTGCTCCTGCTGCTCCTGGGTGCCTTGTTCCTGACCCTGACCGAGACCTGGGTCGGTGAGTGCGGGGTCGGGAGGGGACGACCTTTGCGGGGCAGGAGCGAGGGGACCCGCCGGAGACGCAGGAAACAGAGACGCGGAGTGCTGGTCCCCGGACCCCCTCTTCGGTCCTCCTCTCCTCCCCCCGCCCCCGCCCCTTCTTCTCAACCACCAAACCCTTTTCTGTTTCCCGAGCCATCTGCCGCTACCGGCCTCATCACATACCCAAGACGCCTGTCCTTCACATCCCCAGGCCCACACACCCTGAGACATTTCGGCACCTCCGTGTCCGAACTCGGGAAGTTTCGGCACCTAGTGGTCGGCTACGTGGACGACACGCAGGTTATGTGGTTCGACAGCGATGCCCCGAATCCGAGGGTGCAGCCGCGGGTGCCGTGGACGGTGCAGCCTTGGGTGGAGCAGGAGGATTCAGATTTTTGGGAGGAGCAGACGCATTTCTGCAAGCGGTGCGCACAGATTTCCAGAACAAAACTGAACAACCTGCGCGCCTATTACAACCAGAGCGAGGACCGTGAGCCACGCACGCACGGATCCGGGCACAACCCCGATCCCCACTGACGGGCACCAGTCTCCCGAATCTGTGGGTCCAAACCTCCCCTCAGGGCTGCCGGATCCACCCTGCGCCCATCCCGGGAGGAGCCCGCGGGGATCCTAACTCAGTCTTATTTTCACTCAGTTTACCTTTAATCTCCGCGGGACTGATCGGGTATGGACTAGTTGGGGGCGGGGCACGAATGTCCTCCAGCGGGACTGAGTGGGTGGGGCTGTCTTTAGGGCGGGGTCTGGGTCTCACACCTTTCAGGATACTTTTGGCTGCATTGTGGGGTCGGACCCGGGCTTCGTCAACGTGTACGCTTGCACCGCCTACGATGGCACCGAGACCTTCGCCCTGAACTTGGACCTGAGTTCCACTACTAAAGGCAACAAGACCGCTCAGATCACCATACCGCACGATTTGTTGCATCAAGATGATGTGGAGCTTTGGAGGGCCTACCTGGAGCACCTGTGCCTGCGCTGGCTTCACCTGTTCCTGGAGTTAGGGAAGGAGATGCTGCTCCGAGCAGGTACCAGGGAACGGACCTCACCGAGGAGGAAATCTGTGGGCGGGGGCGGCTTCCTACAAGGAGAGGAGGAAAATGGGGCAGTGTCAGAATCCTGCTGCTGCTCGGGAGAGGGAAGAAACCCCCAGGTTTCCTTATTCTGTGACTCACCCGTAGGCCCAGCTTTCTCTAAAGGACAATAAGGGACCCAGCCTCTCCCTGAAACACCCCACAGCAGTTCCCTCACACCCTGCAGCACCTGGTGCACCAGGACCCTCTCCCTGGCTCTGGGGCTGAGACCCTCTCTGGAGGCCTGACTCCGGGTTTTCTGAGTCATCAGCCTCCACCTGAGTCTGTGTCTCTCCTTAGAGACCTGGAGACTACTACCCTAGGTTCTCACCCTGATTCTGGAAATTTCCAGGAAATAGATTATCCCAGGTGTCTCTGTCCAGGCTGGTGTCTGGGTTTTGCTCTCCCTTCCATCACCCATGCTGTCCTGTCCACTCTCAGGGTGGTCACATGAGCACTGCTGGAGTGTCCCATGACATTGAAAGTTCCCGAATTTTCCCACCCTCCCCTTAGACCCTCCAAAGACACACTTGACCCACCACCCCATCTCTGACCATGAGGTCACCCTGAAGTGCTGGGCCCTGGGCTTCTACCCTGCAGACATCACCCTGACCTGGCAGCGTGATGGGGAAGAACTGACCCAGGACATGGAGCTTGTGGAGACCAGGCCTGCGGGGGGATGGAACCTTCCAGAAGTGGGCAGCTGTGGCCGTGCCCCCTGGAGAGGAGCAGAGATACACATGCTGTGTGCAGCATGAGGGGCTCCCTGAGCCCCTGACCCTGAGATGGGGTGAGGAGGGGGTGTGGGCACAGAGCCTCTCCTCAGGGTCTCCTTGAGCAGGGTTAGGACTCAGGTCTGAAGTTGACCTCTCACCTTCCCCTGGCAGACCCCCCTCCTCAGACCACCATCACCATCGTGGGCATCGCTGCTGCTCTGGGTCTCCTTGGAGCTGTGGTCACTGGAGCTGTGGTGTGGAGAAGGAAGTGCTCAGGTGGGCAAGGGGTGGGGCTGAGTTCCCTGTCCCCCTGGGGGTCAAGCCCAGGTGGAAGTGTGCTCTGCCTCATTAAAGGGCATCTTGTCCCCACACGTGTGCTTGTCCATCTGGGGCCTATTTGCCAACACCTACTCTTTAGTGAGGCCCGTGGGAAAATGAGGGACAGATTTATCACCTAATGATTCTAGTGATGGGGACTGATTCCCAGCTGTCCCAGACCAGAGGGGAACATCTCTGCTGAGGACAGATGTCCAGAGTGGTGGTAGGTCCAGTCCCCACACATGTACTTGCCCTGTATTTCCTGATCCTACCCTGAGGGTTCAGTCACAGTTCTGGAAACTTCCCTGTGCTTCTGGAGTATGGGGTACCCTTAGGGTCACATGACCCAGCCTTCCCCCTGACTTCTCACAGAACATTTTCTTCCCACAGGCACAGAGAGGGAGAGCTATGCTCAGTCTGCCTGTAAGTCTGAGTGTTGGGAGGTGATGTCTGGGACCCTTGGAATAGTGTGGGCTGGAGTCTGTGAGGGGGGCTCCCTGAACCTGTAACTCTGCTGTTGTGTCTTTCCCAGACAGTGACAGTGCCCAGGACTCTGGGCTGTCTCTCACAGCTCCCAACTGTGAGACCCTGAGGGGAGGAAGTGGGGGACATTGGAACCAGAGGCACAGCTGGGTTTTGGGGATTCTCAGAGTGGGACATTCTGAGCCTGTGGTGGCTGTGGGAGAATGTGACACTTCTGAGACTCACCTGAGTTTGTTCATGACAACTTTCTTTCCCAGTGTGACAGAGCTGCCTTGTAGGGGACTTGGCACTAAAATAGTCATTCCAGCCTCCCCTTGGGACTTTAAGGATCCCTGCCTGCTGTTCCTGCAACCTGCATCAGAATGTGTCTGCATCCTTATCTGTTTCATTGGAGGAGCTGGCCACCAGGTCACCCTCCCTAAAGGGACCTGTGTCCTCTCCCCTGGGGACCGACCTATCGTAGCATTGTTGGGGCTTTGCCAACCCATCCTGGTCTTTTCTCAGCAGGGTCTCCTTTTTGCTCCTTTGTTTTTGTTGCTTCAAGGGAACCTTGTCCCACCAGGACTTGGTTTCACAGGGACTTGAATGTCACCTGGGCCTTGTCGTGGCTCCAGGACTGTGCTCAGTGAGGGCTTCCTGTGGACACATTAGCCTGGGCTCAGGCCTGGGTCTGTCCTGCAGCCCCTGTGTTTTGAGTATTTGTTGTTTCTTTGTTTTTATAGATATTTTACCTATTTTTGCTTTCTTAATTAACTTATTAGTGTTCTTTTTTTTTAACTAAGTGTATTGGGCTGGCATTGGTTAATGGGATCATGTAGGTTTCGCTTGTACATTTCTATGATATTGTACAATGAGGAGTCACTCAACCAGTGGTTTTGAGTCTTGGGTAAATGACACTCCATTTTTACATCTGGAATCCAGACATCCTTGGAGATATTTTGGTTTCGTATCCAGATGAACTCAGTAAAGCAACTATCGCATTAAAAGCAAGTCACACAAATGTTTTGGTTTCCCTGAGCTAATCATGTTAGGCTTATGGTATATGTAGTCTACTAAATCTTAAATAGTATTATGTCTAAAAACTAATGTACATGCCTTTATTAAAATATACTTGGTTGTTAATAAAATGTTACCTACCATCTGACCCTTTAGTGAGTTGTAATGCTTTTGCTAGTGGGAAATCATACCTTCAATTTCAAAACAAACACAGCCTGGCTGGGGGGCTCGGTTGGGGCATCACCCCACACACCAAAAGGTTATGGGTTCGATCTCCATTAACAGTATACACCTGGCTAGGATTGAAATCTGGTCAGGGCTGGTACAGGAGACAATCAATCAAGGTTTCTCTCTCTCTCACT
>PVKU01014159.1:0-24597 GCA_004027475.1 Anoura caudifer
CTGCTGTGAACAATTGCATGAGCAGCATGATGAAGCCATTTTTTACCCATGCCATTTCCATGCCACAAATCCAAAGCAAAAATTCAAAGAAAATACAAGTATTAGTTTCAAAGAATGCATACATTTGCACTGTTATTTTGTTTTTTTTTCTTTTGTTTTCAGCTTTTTAAAAAACTGTTGTTCAAGTACAGTTGTCTCTATTTTCTTCCCATCTCTCCCCCCACCCTACCCATTTGTTTATTCTTTCCTTTATGTCCCTTGCTCTAGGGGACATATTTCTAAAAATATTGCTCCATGTGATATTTTCCTGCCAATGTTCTCCTCTAGGACTTTTATGGTGTTGTGACTTATATTTAAGTTTTTTATTCATCTTGAGTTTACTTTTGAGTATGGTGTAAGTTGGTGGTCCAGTTTCATTTTTTTGCATGTAGTTGTCCATATCTCCCAACACCACTTGTTGAAGAGGCTGTTTTTACTCCATTTTGTGCTCTGGCCCCTTTGTCAAATATTAATTGACCATAGAGACTTGGGTTTATTTCTGGTCTCTCTGTTCTGTTCCACTGATCTATGTGTCTGTTCTTATGCCAGTACCAGACTGTTTTGAGTACTGTGACCTGTTATATGCTTTGATGTCAGGTATTATGATCCCTCCTACTTTGTTCTTCTTTCTCAAAATTGCTGTGGCTATTTGGGGACATTCATGGTTTCATATAAATTTTTGAAATGTTTGTTCCATATCTGTAAAATATGTCATTGGTATTTTAATAGGGATTGTGTCAAATATATAAATTGCTTTGGGTAGTATGGACATTTTGATGATGTCAATTCTTCCAATCTATGAACATGGTATATGCTTCCATTTATTTGTGTCTTCCTTAATTTCTTTCTTCAGTGTTTGCGGTTTTCTGAGTATAGGTATTCTACTTCCTTGGTCAAGTTTATTCCTATGTACTTTATTTATCTTGTGCTATAGCAAATTTGATTTTTTTCTTGATTTCTGTTTCTGATATTTCATTGCTGGTGCCCCCAAATGCCTTCAGTTTCTTAATATTGACATTGTATCCCATTGTTTTTCCAAATTCTCTTATTAGGTTGAGCAGTTTTTTTCAGCAGACTCTATAGGATTTTCTATGTACACTATCATGACACCTGCAAATAATGACAGTTTTGCTTCCTCCTTTCCAATTTGGATGGCTTTTATTTCTTTTTCTTGTCTGATCACTGTGGCTGGGACCTCTAGTACTATGTTGAATAGAAGTGGTGAAAGCGAGCATCCTTGTCTTGTTCCTGATCTTAGTGTGAAAGCTTTTAGTTTTTGCCCATTGAGTGTGATGTAGGCTGCATGTTTTTCACATATGGCCTTTATTAGGTTGAGGAATGCTCCCTCTACTCCCACTTTGCTGAGTGCTTTGTGCTATACCTTATCAAATGCTTTTTCCTCTGTTGACATGGTCATGAGATTTTTGTCTTTCCTTTTGTTTATGTGATGTAATATGTTTATTGATTTGCTAATATTGTACCATCCTTGCATACTTGGGATGAATCACACTTGATCATGGGGTATGATCTTTTTAATATTTTGCTGGATGTGGCATGTCAATATATTGTTCAGATTTTGGCATCTATGTTCCTCAGCGATATTGGCCTGTAGTTTTCTTTCCTTGTGCCTTTGTCTGTTTTTGGTATGTGGATGATAAGAACTCTTCATAAAAAGAGTTTTGGAGTCTTTCCTCTTCTTGGATTTTTTTGGAATCATCTGTGAAGGATAGGGGTTAGCTCTTCCTTAAATGTTTTGTACAATTTGCCCATGAAATTGTCCAGTCCAGGGCTTTTGTGATGCTAGTTTTTTGATTACTGCTTCAGTTTCACCAACTGTTATCTATCTGCTCAGGCTTTCTGCTTCTTCTTCATTTAGTTTTGGAAGATTATATTTTCTAGAAATTTGTCATTTCACTCTGGCTTTAATTTTTTTTGGCATATAGTTGTTCATAGTAATTTCTTACAATCCTTTGTATTTCTGTGTATTTCAACTGTGGAATTAGTTGTAATCTCTCCTCTTTCATGTATGATTTTATTTATTTGGTTCCTCTCCCTTTTTATCTTAGTGAGTCTGGTTAAAAGTTGTTGATTTTGTTTATCTTTTTTTAAGAAGCCACTCCTGGATTTATTGATCCTTTGGATTGTTCTTCTATTCTCTATGTCATTTATTTCTGCTCTGATCTTGATTATTTCCTTCCTTCTACTTGCTCTGGGCTGTCTTTGTCATTGTTTCTCCAGTTCATGTAGGTGTAGGGTTAGGTTGTTTACTTGAAAGGTTTTTAGCTCTTTCAGGTAGGCCTGTATAGCTATGAACTTCCCTCTCAGGATTGCCTTGCTGTGTTCCATAAGTTTTGGATGTTTGTGTGTTCATTTTCATTTTTTTCCAGAAACCGTGTTTCTTGAGCTCATTCTTACTCATTTATTATTGAATAGCATGTTTTTCACTCTCCATGAATTTAGGTGTTTTTGATTTTTTTCTTTTAGGTTGGTTTCTAGCTTCAAGCCCTTGTGGTCCAACAAACTGCTTGATATGATTTCAATTTTCTTGAATTTTTTGAGGCTTTTTTTTGTCCAGTCATTTGGTCTATCTTTGAAAATATACTATGTGCATTTGAAAAGAATGTGTATTTTGCTTCTTTGGGATGAAAGGTTCTATATATATATCAGTTAAGTCTATTTGATCTAGGGCATTGTTCAGTGCCACCATATCATTTTTGATATTGTGTTTGGAAGATCTATTCATTTTTGACAGTGGTTTGTAAAATCCCCTACTATAAAAGGGGAAATGGATTTCAGGAACATGTATAAAGAACACATGGACAAAACCAAAGGTGGGTAGGATGACGTGTGGGAAGTGGGGATGGCTGGGGTGTGGGGGAGTGGTGGGTGGAAAATGGAGACAACTATATTTGAATAACAATAAAAATGTGAAAAAAAGGCTATAACATAAAGAAAAGAAGTCTGCTAGTATAAGTGCATTGCTGTCTATATCTTTTTTGAAGTCCTCCAAGATTTTGGGTGCTCCTATGTTAGGTGTATGTTTGTTTACAGTGCTTATGTCTTCTTGATGGATTCTTCCCTGGAGTATTATAAAGTGTCCTGGGTCTCTTCTTATGGTCTTTGTTCTGAAATTTATTTTGTATAAATATTGCTGCCCCCAGCTTTTTTTCCCTCTCCATTTGCATGGAATATTTTTTCCAGCCTTTTGCTTTCAGTCTGTGTAGGTCTTTTGTTCTGAGGTGGGTCTCTTGTAGGCAGGACAAGTGTGGTTATGTTTTCTTATCCATTGAGCTACCCTATGTCTTTTGATTGGAACATTTAATACATTTATATTTAAGGTTTTATTGATATGTTCTTATTCATTGCTATTTTATCTCTTTTGTACCTGTGTTCCTCTCTCTCTTACTCTTTTTCTTCATCTTCTATAGCGTTTCATTAGCATATCTTGCACCAGTGGTTTGGTAGAAGTATATTCTTTTAGCCTTATTTTGTCTCAGAAACTACTTATTTTGCCTTCCATTTTATTTGAGAGTCTTGCTGGGTAGACTAGTCCTGTTTGCAGCATTTTGCTCTTCATTACTTGGAATATTTCTTGCCATTCCCTTCTGGCTTGCAGTGTTTCTGTTTAGAAGTCAGCTGCTAGCCTTACAGAAGTCACTTGTATGTTACTTCCTGTTTCTCCCATGCTGCCTTTGATTCTCTTTTTGTCTTTGACTTTTGACATTTTAATTATGATGTGTATTGGAGTGGGCCTCTTTGGGTTCTTCTTGATTGAGGCCCTTGGTGCTTTCTGGACTTGTGTGCTTTTTTCTCTTATCAAATTAGGGAAGTTTTCCTTTACTACTTTTTCAAATAGGTTTTCTATCCCTTGCTCTTTTCTTCTCCTTCTGGTATCCCTATTATATGCATATTATTACATTTTACGTTGTCCTACAGATCCCTTAACCCTCTTTGTTCATTTTGAGTCTTTTTTCCTCTTCTTGGTCCTTCTGGGAATTTTTTCCTACCTTGTCCTCCAGCTAGCCTATTAGATCCTCTGCTTCACCTAGCCTACTTTTGATTCTTTCTACTGTGTTCTTCAATTCAGAAATTGTATTCTTCATTTCCTCTTGGCTCCTGTTCATAGTTTCTGTGTCCTTTTTCATGCTGGTATAGTTTGCAGTGAGTTCCTTGTATTTTCCCTGTAATTTTTTGTAATTCTTACTGAGCTCATTAAGCTTCCTTATAACCATTGTTTTGAACTCAATATCCGATAGTTGGCTTTCCTCTCTTTCATTTAGCACTCTTTCTGAAGATTCCTCCTTTCCTTTCATTTGGGATTTGTTTTTTTGTCTTTCCATTATTTGCGAGACTCTTGTTTGCTTCTGTTTCTTAAAAATGATCTGCCTTGACTCCCTGACTTTGTGGTGTGATCTTATATGGTAGGAGACCTGTGAGATTCAGTGGTGCAGTCTTCTTGATATCTTGAACTTGATGCTCTTGCATCTCCTTTATGCCATTTATGTTGGCTCTGTGGATGTTATTGGATTTTGATTTTTGTTGGGTCATTCTTTACTGGGTCCTTCCCTCCAGCTGGTTGACTGAGGGTAACAGCACCCACCATGTCTTTGTGCTGTTGTGCAGGTGCTGCAAGAACAAAACCACAGAGCTGAGGAAACAAACCTATAAACCCAAAAATACCCCCCCATCCCACTATCAACAGCAAATGAACCAGTATTAATAAGGGTGTAAAGAGATTAACACTATTGTAAGAAAGGAGAGTGAATATGAGATGACTTGCTGAAAGAAATATGATCTTGAGAGGGTAGAGGGAGGAGCACTAGTAAGAGATGGGAGTTAGAGTGATGTGAAGAGAGAAAGTAAAATTTACATCATGAATTAAAAAAAGGAATGAAGAAGGTGGAATGTAGTATAAGAAGGGAAGTGTATAGTAGTAGATTTAAACAGAGATTAAAATAAAATAAAGTGAGAGAGATAAAAGGAAGGAAAAAAGTAAAAAACTAATAAAAATATAGGAGCCAAATTGGAGAGAAAGACCCACCACAGCAATATCAACAGCAAATGAACTAAAATTAATATAGGTGGGATGGGAATAAGAAGGAATAAAGAAAGAAGAACTTAAGAGATGTCTAGAGGAATGGGAAGTGATTTTGAAATGATAGAGGGAGAGGGAATACTGAGAGTGAGCTATGAAAAGTAGGCTACAATAGGAAAAAATCAAAGTTTGAAACAAAAAGAAAACAAAGGGAGAACAAAAAAAAATAAAAGGGCAGGTTGAGAGAGAAAAAGAAGAAAAAAGAAAAAAACAGGCTAAGACAGGGCAAAATAAAAAATTTTATGATAACAAAAGAGTAGGAGAGGGGACACGTAGAATTTGAGATTTGAAATACAAAATCAGTGAAGATCTAGAGATAAAATTGAAAAAAAAACAACAACTACTCTATCCACAACCAATGAGCTAAGATTGCTAAAGGTGGAGAGAGAACGTGGGTATTTTAAGAGCAAGGGGAAAAGAATGTGAGATGACCATTGACAAGGAAATTGGCTTGAGAGGCTGGACAGGGGAAGAATAGTAAGCATATGGAATGGAAACAAGTTGTAGCAAGAGAGAAAACAAAATTTAAAATGAAAATAATAAGAGGAAAGAAGGTAAAATGGGATAAGAGAAGAGAGGAGCAAAATATGTGAATTGAAATAAAATCTTGGGACTTAATATGCACAAAACTGATGGATAAGAAATGAATGTTAAAAAGTTGTGCAGGATAGAAATATTGCAAATAATGGAGAAGACCACAGTGGATTTCACCTCAGTAGCTTCTAGTATTTACCACTTTTTTTTTGAGTTATATATATATTAATTTTTTTATTTTAATTGTTGTTCAATTACAGTTTTCTGTCTTTTATTCCCATCCCAGCCCACCCCCCAGCCCTCCCCACTTCCCTCCCATTTCCACCCCCCCACAGTTTTTGTCCATGTGTCCTTTATACTTGTTCCTGTAAACCCTTCCCCTTTCCCCCTGAAATTCCCTCCCCTCTCCCTTCTGGTCACTATCAGCCTGTTCTCTATTTCAGTGTCTTTGGTTATATTTTACTCATTTGTTTGCTTTGTTGTTTAGGTTCCTGTTAAAGGTGAGATCATATGGTATTTTTTTTTTTTTATTACTGGATCTGCCTCTGGTGATGTCAGATGGATACCTCATCCAACCTTAAGCAGGCTGTTCAAGACCACCAGGCATCTAATGTCTGTGGCAGACTCTTTCAGTTGTAATCTAGTCACTCTGCACTCAGCAGTCAGGGTTAGGCACCACAGGGCCAGGGCAGAATCTCTCCTGGGGCTATTGTTTCCTTTCAGGCTGGTGCTGCTCTAAGGGGAGTGGTTTGCCTGAGCAGGATGTCTGCTACTCTGTGGGATGACTTAGCAATGGGATCCCAGTGTCTACTCTTTCAATTCTCTCCCCAAAGTTCAGACCCCAGTCTTTCCTCAGGTATCTCCAGCCCACTGTGCCCCCACCTTTGCCGGAGCTTCTGGTAAGTGGCTGCAAATGTGTTCATTGGCTCTTTAAATGGCTCTTTGTTGTCTCAGCCATCCATCTCTGGCAGAGAGGAACCCTGCTGCTTTTTGCCTCTGGTTGTTATCTGTGTACTTGTTGGGCTCTGGTGTTCTAGGCTGGGAATCCAAACTTAGGGTTTAGACCCCACTGTTCTCAGGGGGAGGCAACCAACCACTTAATTATCCCTCTGGGGCTGCCACCTGTGGGTGCCTGGCCAGCCTTCTTGAATCTCCACCTCACTCCTTACTTTGTGCTGAAGCTGATTCTTCTGTCTGTCTGAGGTTATAAGGCTTCTCTCTTGCTATTGTTTAGTTGTTTGTTCTGGGCAATTTCTCCACAATTTGTTGTAATTCCAGATTGGTCCTGGGAGGAGGTTAGTGTGAGTTCCATTCACTTCTCTGCCATCTTCTCCATTCTTGTTTCTGGTCCTTTGTAATGGCAGCTCCAGCAAATTAATACAAGGATCATGGACTGATTAATGACCTGGCAGGAGAGGATATCAGGCTAGGAGTGCTCAAAGGTGTGGTGATCATTTTCTCAGTTAAGTGGAGTAGGGAAAGACTTGTAAGATCTGGGGGAAACTAAATGTGCTAGAATGAGAAACCTGCACTTGGTGAACTGGGTGGGTCTCATGCCTCCTAGATTCTCTGTGATTGGTCCATCATCTCTCTGCTTGGAGAAGACAACCAAAGCAGGCCGAGTCATCCTTAGAAGGGAAGCGGCTCTCCAAGGAGCAGCTCACTGCTGCTGCTGATTTAGACCATAGAGAACAGGACTCAGGGATTAGAGTCAGTTACCCCCCCTTTCATGGAGACTTTAACATTTTTTTCTGCATCCTAATTCTGAAGCTTTGGCTTTTGTTTTAACAAAGCAGGTGCTTTTCTTAGAAGACTAGAGAGGAAAGATGCTGATTCTTTAGGAATCAGAGAGAAAGGACTTAAAGCTTTCTTTCTTTATTTGTTTGTGCCTTGTCTTCTGTCTTGCCTTGCTTCAGGATCTGCTAATGCCACGTCAGAAATGTTTTCACATGTGCACACCTCCTTCTTACCCCTGTTCTTACCCATGTTGCTTAGATATCTCTTGTAAATATTGTATGACCCAATGGTGATCTTTTTCATTTCGTTTATGAGGTGAAGCACCTATCAATCACAACACTAAACTAAAGGTACTGAGACATCTACCATAAGGGAGGTGGAACATGTCACCGGAGGCCAGGCTTTTGTCCTCTAAAGTCCTACAACAGTTCTCTAAGTTTCATTGGAAGATCCACAAAATCTCTGTTTTTCCCTAGCTGCCTTTAACTAAACTGTTTTCCCTCAAGTATGAACAGTCTAGGTAACTCAATAATAGTTTGTGTTTCCATTTGTCTGAGGACTGAAACTGCCATATGACGCTTTTAATTCTAAATATATGTACAAAATATCTATAAATATAGTAATTAAAACACCTCTTATAAAGAATCAGCCCTGGCTGGTGTGAATTAGTGGATTGAGTGCCAGCCTGCAAGCGAAAGGGTCGTTGGTTCGATTCCCAGTCAGGGCACATGCCTGGATTGCAGGCTAGCTCCCCAGTGAGGGCCATGTGAGAGGCAACCACACATTGATGTTTCTTTCCCTCTCTTTATCCCTCCCTTCCCCTCTCTCTAAAAAATAAATAAATAAAATATTTTAAAAATAATCAGAGAGCTCACCATGATAAGTGGTGGCCCATTCTGTTAGAAAGTCCATCATTCATTAAGGCAGCCCATTCCCTTGGACAAAGAATTCTAAAGGTAGAAGATGCCACTCTCTCCATGTACCATTCATGGATGGTTTTAAATTAAATTCCTAGTAGGAATTTCAAACAACTGACTCCTAGAATTTGAGAACCCAATGAAGTTTGAGACTCCCTACAAGTTTGAAATGCATACTGCTGTGGGTTTAGAGAATATATGTTGGAAATAAGAAACTACTGTTAAAAAAAATACCTCACACTTAAGTGTCCAGCAGAGAGAAATCTTCTTTTGCTCTGAATAGAGCTTGATCTCAGGCTGTGAACTCAGCAATACTGAGCTTCCAGGGAAGGTGGTGGAATGATGCATTTCTCAGTGTTCTGGAAACTGATGAGGAATGGAGGAAGACACACAACTCCCCTACTCCTAAGGTGGAAACAAGCAACCCCTTTGATCAAGAATAACCCCAGATCAGCCTTCCTAGACCAACTGGGGCAGGAGGAATTGTGGAGAGGAGACATCCTTCTTCCAGAAGTTGGAGGAAGAGTAATGAGCAGCTCATGAGGGGCTATGTCCATCTGCCATGGGTGGGGGATGCTTCCATAGGGCATTAATGCAAGGAGGAGCTTGGAAAGTGCTAGAAGTTGTGTGTAGACTGTTGGGAAATGCTCCTTTTAAATGTGGGATTATTTTTGAAAGAAACTAAGGGATAAGATTTGATAATTCTGTTTTGGTTGATTGAGGATATTTTCTCTCTCTGGGTGCCAGCAAGCAACTTGGCTTCCAGGAGATGGCTGTGTGGTCTGTCCAGGGAGGAGGAGATCAGGAATGCAGTAATGCCACCTGTTACATGTGAAGCATAGGGCCCTAGGAGAAATTTCTGAAAACATAAAGGAAGAAAAATCTAGGGAACTCTGCCAGTGCTGTGGCATCTGGTAAATGTCAAGGTAGAGAATTCTGTTGACTGTGTGAGGCTTTCTTTCTTTACTTTATTATAGTCATTTTCCTAGTGTCCATGGGACATACTGTTTTCCTTCATGGGACTGTGTGGCATAAATGTCAACAAATTCTAAGCTCCAATATTTCTTTTTAACCTTATTATTATCTTTAATGATAACGTTTCTTATGAGTTAGAGAAAGTTGCTGTTTTAGGGTCCCTTGCTCCCTGTGTGTCACAGTTAAAATGACAGCTTAATTTTCTTTAGTTACATTAGGGCTGTTTCTGGATGCCCCCACGTCATCAGTGAATTTTCTCCATATCACACCATAGGATACCTTGTTTCTGTGAATGTTCCAGGAGATGGCTAATTCTGTCATTTTCTGCTTCTAGTAATTTCTCCTTCCATTCTGGAATAAAAATTTAGATTCCCAGCTTGTAGCATTAAAAAAAAAGCTTATAGTCTTTCTTTTATTACAAATAAGTGGAATGTGTTTGTGTATGTATTTGTTCAGAGGAGAAGAAACATGGCCAGACTTTTATTTGTAAGACATTTATTATTTTAATTTTTTGTACAGGTTCTAAAGATTGAAAATACTTTTAGTTTCCATGTTAATTCTTTGCACATAGTATTTATCTCTTTAATATAAAATGTATTTATTTATTATAGACAAGTGGCTTAATATTGAATCTTTCAAAATAAGGAATCTCTTCCAATTTTAGCATTTGAGAAAATGTGCTCTTTCTGGGGAATTATTTCTACAATAAATGTGGTTCATTTTAATTTGTGTAATAAAATGTACCTATGGTAGAGACCTCTAAGAATAACAATAACAGCTAGTTTATTTTTAGTTGTTATTTGCAGAAAAGTATCATTTACAGATCATACATGATCTTGATATTCACAAAAACTTAACATGGCAAGATGTCTTTCCTCCTTCATTCTTTTTTTCCCCTTTATTCTTTTATTCATTCAGCAAATGTACATTAACTGCTAATGGGTGCTGGCACATTGTGAGGTGTTGTTGATACAATGGTGAGCCAGGTGGATCTGGCCCCAACCTCACAGAATTTGTAGTCAAGTCTGATCAAGTATTATTATTATTATTTTATTTATTGTTTTGAAAGTGAGAGAGAGAGAAACAGTAATGTGTTGTTCCACTTATTATGCATTCACTGGTTGATTCTTGTATGTGCCCTGATTGGGGACTGAATCCGCAAATTTGACATATTGGGATGACACTCTAGCCAACTGAGCTACCCAGCCACAGGCTGTGCAGGTATTATCAAGATTCTTTTTTTTTTTTTTTTTTTTTTTTTGCCAAACCTGAATTCAGGTAGATTTGCAGCCATCCGTAAGGCAGAATCTCTGAGACCTCACTTATAGACACCTGCCTGGTCCTTCAGAGGAGAGATGGTTGAGACTCAAGGATACCTTCATATGGATTTGTGCAAAGAGGAGCTCAGAAAGTGCTAGAAATTGTGTGTTGGCTGTTGGGAAATACTCCCTTTAAATGTGGAGATATTTTTGATAAGACTTAAGGGATAAGACTCAACCATTCTGACTTAATTGTTATAAGGGTGTTGTCCCCCTCTGGGTGCCAGGTTCAAGAACCAGAGTTGAGGTTTTTTGTATACATAGACCTGTAATCAAATTTCTTGGTAACCAGCCCCTGGTTTATACTTATCTCACTTAGGTGAGTGGAGGAGCACTCAGTTTCAATGTCACGAATCAAGGGTGTCTTGAGATAGCTGAGGGACTGCTGGAGTCCACTAGAGCAGAGGTCAAGGAAGGATGGAGGTGTCCATGTAAGGAGCTCCCTGTGATGTTTGTGGTGACATAAGTGGTTGGCTACAAGGACAGGCACATCTGGATTTTTAAGTGCCCAACCAAGAATATAGAAGTAGTCATGGCTACCCTACATGGGTAGTTGACCCTACATGGTCAGGGTATGTATCCACTGTCTGGGGCATTATCTTTAGAAGGTACACTTGGCAAGGAGGAGCTCTTTACCACTTTCCCCATTCCCAGGGAAAGGTCATGAGAAAGGCATGTACAATAGAATAGACATGATGAATTTCCCTGACTTCAATTTCCCATGATGGTTCTGTGATGTCAGCTTGGGGAGGAAGAGCTCAGTTAAAGTGTACATAGTTTCAGTCTTAAAACAAGAGCAAAAGGACTCAGTGAGATTAAGTGAGGTGGGTTTGTGGATTTGTAGAATTATACTCCCTTCCCACCCATACTCACCACAAAACATGTGTTGAACATTGTTCAGAGGGTGAAGTTAAAGGAAAGGTCCAGTTCCCTCTATTACCATCCAAATATCATATTTCTGATTATTTCTTTTTAGGTAACAAGAGTTACATGGATTTTACTAGTTGTGTGACTCTGGGAAAATTGTTTGAACTTTCAGAATCTATTTTTCCTTTGCAAAACAGGGCAAACAATGGCACCTTCTTCATGGGCATTTCAGTACAGTGCTCTCCTCTTAGTATTGACTAAGTGCTCACAAATGCCTATTTCTTTCCCTCTGGTTTGTCTTAACCAAATTTTAGTCCGCCGTCTCTCTTTTCCTACAGGACTTTGGACTCTGCTTACCCTCAAGCCAGAGCAGTGAACTTTGTCCTCCCTTATCAGTTTCTTCTGAGAATCAGCTGACCACAGGCACTCTTTTCCTTCACACTGGCTGATCTTTCCCTTTGCTTGCCCAGGTTGTCCTCCAAAGATTCTGCTTATCTCTGCCTTCTTCCTTTATCCTAAAACAGAAAACCCTTTTTATGTTTGATTTTGAGATGCTTATGACCTTGTGGTCACAGCATTCTCCCTACTGCAGTGACCCCTCTCCACCTATTGCAATAGTCCCTTTCTCTCTTTTGCAATAATCACTTTTGAATAATAGTTTCTCCTTAATGAGCCCCAGTTAGTTTTTCCTTTGACAGAACTTAATAAACATTTCCTAGTAACTATCTATAGTGTTTTTGATCAGTTTGCCAGTTTTAACCAGTATCCACACTGAATGATTGAAAGTTAGGAAGCCTGGGGTTGACCAGTTTATATGAGTGAAAGTATCTATTGTACTCAGAAATTGCTCTTCAGGTCTGATTACCTTTCCAAAATACCTGGCCTTTAGTTGCTACATTTTGTTTTCCAAGCAACAGAAAAGAGATGGTGTATAGTCCTTCAGTCTTTTATGTATGAGCATCTAGGTCCCTGCTTGGTTCAGGAAGAAAGTTACTTTCTCTTGAGTTCTGGTTTAGGGGCACTCAGGGCATCTACTGCCCAGGCTGGACCCATCCAAGGTGTCTGCAGGGTATTGATGGTGATTCAATGCATGTTGGAGGCCAGCCCTGTAAGGAGCCAGGTGGACACAAACCCACCAGCACATCTGTCCCTTGCTAGGCTCAAGGCAGCACAATTCATTTCTGTGTTGGCCAGATGGCCCTCAAGGTCAAAATCAGGTCAGACAAGAGGAGGCAGGAAGCCAGTTTGTGGTTGGGTCTCCTGGTGTTACCCTTCTTCCTGGAATTGCTTTGCTGAATTAAAAGAAGGAGACTTCTGCTCAGAAAACTACCCTTCAGAAGGTGGTCTTTCAAGTTTTAGGGTCATTGAGATTAGTTTTAACAGCAGAGAAAGTGAGCGAGCAGGTAGGCATCTGCAAATTCTTTTCATCTTTCCTGACAGCTTAACTCCTGTACCAGTTTCTCCTGGCTCTTCCTCCCTCCTCAGTCTTGGCAACCCTCCCTGTAAACATCACCTTTCCTTGACTCAGCCTACCTGTCCGCACTGTATAGCCAAAGGGGGCCCTGGACAGTCACATTTATCTTTATGATCTTTCACATTCAAGGAAGCAGAAATTCCCAAGTGGGAGAGATTTTGTTCTTAGGGTAACTTGTCCAGACTATACAAGATATAAGTACCAGCAAGCTTTTTCATGATAGACAAACACTAGTCTCTTCTTGACCAAACGCTAGACGGGATCCTTTGAGCCCTTTTTAGCACTAGGTACCAGCCTTGGCCTTTGTCCTCTAGAGCCTAGTTGTAGCAAGAATCTGTTTAAGTCAGTTTGGTGGGAATCTCCCGTCCTCCACATATGCTCTCCCTGGATATCTGATCAGACTCCTCATCCTCTACTATCCCCAAGGTGATGATGTCTAATCACCCTGGCCTACCTTCAGCAGGAGTCCTCTTAGGTCAGCTGAACCCTCCTGTCCCTGATGTCTCCTCTTAGTAATTTCCCATCTGCTGACATCCACTTTGCTCCTCAGCTATACATTCCTGCTTGCCAATGCTGTATTCAGAATTGGGCTCTTTCTATACTGGGGTTTGTTTTTCCTTTTGCAATAGTTTCTGAATAAAATCTGTATTTTACTGCTTTACTGTCCAACTTTGGTTTCCTTTAAAAACTGCAATACATTAGAACAAATATTTCAAAAATTTGTATGGAACCAAAAATGACCCTGAATAGCCTCAGCATTCTTGAGAAAGAAGAACAGGCAGGAGGGATCACAATACCTGATATCAAACTATACTGCAAGACCGCTGTAATCAAAACAGTCTAGTACTGGCATAAGAACAGACACATAGATCAATGGAACAGAATAGAGAGGCCAGAAATAAACCCATGTCTCTGTGGTCAATTAATATTTGACAAAGGGAGCAGAAGCATAAATTGCAGTAAAAATATCCTCTTCAAAAAGTGGTGCTGGGAGATCTGGAATGATACATGCAAAAAAATTAAACTCCACTGCCAACTTGCACCATATACCAGAATAAACTCAAAATGGATAAAAGACTTAAATATAAGCCATGACACCATAAAAGTCTTAAAGGAAAACATAGGCAGGGAAAATTCAGATATCTCATGCAGCAATAATTTTGCCAATACATTCTCTAGGGTAAGGGAAATAAAAGAAAGAATAAACAAATGGGACTACATCAAATTAAAAATTTCTGCACAGCTAAAGAAAACATCATCAAAATGAAAAGGGAACCAACTATATGGGAAAACATATTTGCCAGTGATACCTCAGACAATGGTTTGATCACCAAAATACATAAAGAACTCATAAAACTCAATGTCAGGAAGACAAACAATCCAATTAAAAAATGGTCAAAGGACCTGAACAGATACTTCTCCAAGGAGGACATATGGATGGCCCATAGGCATATGAAAGGATGCTTAATTTCACTAGTCATCAGAGAGATGCAAATTAAAACCACAATGAGATACCAACTCACATTGGTCAGAATGGTCATGATTAATAAATCAAAAACCAAAAAGTACTGCCAAGGATGAGGAGGAAAGGGAACCCTAGTATACAGTTCATGAGAATGCAAACTGGTGCAGCCACTGTGGAAAACAGTATGGAATTTCCTCAGAAAATTGAAAATGGAACTGCCTTTTGACTCAGTGATTCCACTGCTGGGATTATACACTAAGAATCCTGAAACACCAATTCAAAAGGTCCTGTGCAACCCAATGTTCATAGAAACACAATTTACAATAGTCAAGGGTTGGAAACAGTCTAAGTGTCCATCAGTAAGTGAGTGGATCAAAAAACTGTGGTACATTTACAGAATGGAATACCATGCAGCAGAAAGACAGAAGGAGCTTCTACCTTTCATGACAGCATGAATTGAACTGGAGAGTGTTATATTATTGAAAAAAGCCAGGTGGCAAAAGACAATTACTATATGATCTCACCTATAGCAGGAACCTAATGACCAAAACAAAAAATGATTAAGTTAGAATTGGAGGCAAGGAAACAAGGAACAAACTGACAGGAACCAGAGAGGTAGGGGGAGGAAGGTAGGGGAAGAAAGAAAGGGGAGGGCCCAGTTAAAGAACAAATATAAAATGACCCATGGAAATAGACATCAGGATGGGGATTGATTGTGGAAGTGGAGGGTGGGCAGGGCACAGGAGAGTAATAGGGGAAAATTGGAACAACTAATAGAACAAAAATAAAAAAGTAACAGCCCTGGTTGGTGTAGCTCAATGGATTGAGCATGGGCCTGTGAACCAAAGGGTTACTGGTTCAATTCCCAGTCAGGGCACATGCCTGGGTTGCAGGCCAAGTCCCTAGAAGGGGGGTAGGGGGTGTGCAAGAGGCAGCCACACATTGATGTTTCTCTCCCTTTCTTTCTCCTTCTCTTCCCCCTCTCTAAAAATAAATAAATACAATCTTTAAAAATAACAGAAAAAACTATAATATACATTCTACAAGCAGTTACCATTCTTCAAATTGTTTTACTCCTCCCACCTCAATTTTTTTATTGTGGCTTTTCTAAAGAAATCTATTCTTCCTATCCTTGATTAAAAAAAAAAAAAAAAAAAAAAACTACCCAATTTAAAAAAAAAATCATCGTTGTTCAAGTACAGTTTTCTGCCTTTCCTTCCACCTCCACTCAGACAATTTTTGATCACCTAGTTGAGTTTAGCATGCCTACAGCAAGCTTTTAGAGCAACTGGCCTCCCATAACAAAGAGAGAGGGCTATATTACAGTTTAAATTATTATAAAGCAGTTGACAGATCTGTTTTGAATTAAAGCCTTCTCTGTGATAATAGGAAACAGGATGACAGCTTATCTCTAGCTATAAGCTTTCGAATGGCCCTGTAATTCAAGGCTTATCTCTGGGAATGCATGGTTTTAAAAAAATGTAAATCTTTTCTGATCTGTGGCAGGTTGCCATTCCTATATCAGACAGGGCTAAGCTAAGAACAAGAATGTCAGTTTTGACTTCCAGCCAAGATGGAGGCATAGGTGGGCACACTGTGCCTCCTCCCACAACCAAAATTAAGGACAACAAAGATTTAGAAACAAGAAAACAACCAGAACGGATAGAAAACTGAACTGTACCGAAGTCCGACAACCATTCATCCAGACTGGTAAGAGGGGTGGAGAGTATAATTAAGTGATATTCTGTTCTATTTGGACAATTTATAGACATAGGCATCAAAAGAAGTTAAGACAATTACATAAAGACCTTCTTGTCCTAAACTTAATAATGAGATATTAAAGTTAGGAAGTGAACTTGTTTCTGTGACTCTTTTACAAAGACCTTGAAGTGATAGTTTTATCACTTTTATTATGCCAGAAATATTCTGTATTGCCTTTATTGGTTCATCTATTTCCAGTCCAAGAATCAAGAATGCTTTCCAAGTTTCACCTTGTAGTGCCCACAATGTAAGGTTTATCTTCTTTCTCTGAGATCCTCATGTGTTTTCATCTGTACCAGCTGCTATAATAAATACTATGGACTGGATGGCTTATGAACAACAGAAACTTCTCACAGTTCTGGTGGCCAGGATATGCACTGTGCCTACAGATTGAATATCTGGTGAAAGCCTGTTTCATGGTTGAAAATGGCTATCTTCTCTCAGTGTGCTCACATGTTTGAAGGGATAAGAGAGCTCTCTGTGGTCCATTTTGTAAAGGCACTAATCACATTCCTGAGAGTTCCACCTTCATGACCTTATCACACTTTGAAAGCCTCCCACATTCTAATACCATCACCTTAGGGGTTAGGATTTCCACTTATAACATTACAAAGACAGATTCTTATTAAATCTCTGCAAATAACTACATTACCATGAGAAGTAAAGGGACTCGATTATAAGGCAGTGGTGGAGTAAGTGGAAACTACACTGACCTCTTCCTAGGACCAAACTGGAATTACCACTATGTTAAGGAAAAATCATCCTGAATAACCAACTGAACACTAGCTGGAGAGAAACATTAAAACCAAAGACAGACAGAAGAAACCACTTCACCACAATGAAACTGGTAGGAAGTGCAGAAGAGGCACGAGAGGACTGGCTAGGCTCCCATGGGCAGCAGCTAAAGTTCTGGGGAGATATTTCAGTGGCCAGGGATTTCCCTCTGAGAAGTGTGGGGTCTAAACCCCAAGCTGGGCTCCCCAGCCTGCAGAACCAGGAACCAGAACCAGAACCAGGAAAGAAACCCAAATAATATCCAGCTGTGAAAAGCAGTGGGGTTTCTATCTGCCAGAGAGAGATCGCTGCAGATGCAGAGAGCCTCTTAAATAGCCAACACACAAAATCTCTATTGTAGTCACTTAACCTGGGCTCCAGCAGAGGGAGGGCAGGGTGGACTAGAGATGCGTGAAGAGAGTCTATTCTTGAGGTAGAGTCTGGGGTGGGGGCTCTGGAGACAGAACTGAAGGAACAGCCACCAGGATCCTTGTGCTGAGTCATTCCTCATACTGCAGAAGCCACCTTTCTGAGGCAGAACACTCCCTCCCAAGTGGCATTGGCCTGAGGGGAAGAGATAACCCCACCCACAGGAATGCCTGTGGCCCACCCTGTGGAGCTTAAGCCTGAAGAGTACAGCTAGAGGCTATATCAGAGACAAAGTGTAACAGAAAGTCTTCAGGCAAAGGTGAATCTCTGAGAAGTCTGAGACTTCAGATTACCATACCCCCAGCCTTGTTGTGGAGCCTGGTTCCTTCTGCACACACATAGGCCCAGCAGAGGGAGCCACAAGCTGTGGATTGCTGATAGCTCCAACCAGGTTGGCCAGGGCCATTGGTAAGCAGTGTGTGACCTAAGTTCACCAGAGTCTTTGCAGCTCTACCTAATACATAGAAACAAATACAAAGAGGCAGCCAAAATGGGAAGACAAAGAAACAGGTCCCATATGAAAGAACAAGAGAACTCTCCAGAATAAGAACTAAATGAAATGGAGGCAAACAATGTATCAGATAAAGAGCTTAGAGTAATGATTACATGGACACTCAACAACATGAAAAAAGACATAGAAAAATAGAAAAGGGCAAGTCAGAAATAAAGAATGCAATATTTGAAATAAATAATGCACTGGAAGGAATAAACAGTAGGTCAGATGAAGCAGAGGACTGAATCAGCAATTTGGAAGACAAGGTAGAAAAAACACCCAAGCAGAGCAGCAAAAAGATAAAAGAATTTTTTAAAAATGAGAAGAGCATAAGAAACCTTTGGGAGAACATGAAGCCTTACAACATCTACGATATGGGAATACCAGGAGAAAAGAGTGAGCAAGGTATTGAGAACCTATTTGAAGAAATAATGAGTGAAAACATCCCTAGTCTGGTGAATGTAAAAGACACACAAGTCCAGGATGTGTAGAGAGCCCCAAACAGGATGGATCCAAAGAGGCCCTACATAAAGACACATCATCATTAAAATGGCAAAGGTTAAAGACAAGGAGAAAATCCAAAAAAAGCCAAAAGAGAAAGCAGGCAGTTACCTACGAGGAGCTCCAATTAGACTATCATTTGATTTCTCAACAGAAATATTTCAGGCCAGAAGGAATTGGAATGAAATATTCAAGGTGATGAAAAGCAAGGACATACAACCAAGGCTACTCTACCCAGCCAGGCTATAATTTAAAATCGAAAGACAAACTTCTGGTCAAGAAGGAGGACTAGGTAGACACACTTCATCTCCACATAACAACCATCAGAAAACTGAGCTGTATGGAAGTTGGACAACCAAGGATTTAAAGAAGACACATTTATTTAGATGGGTAGAAGGGTCAGAGTTGTGGAGACAGGCAGAGAGGCAGAGTGGCACAGAGAAGCAGTGGCAGCCATGGCAGCAGATTGGGCAGGAAAGATTCACTGTAAGTGAGTGCTCTCAGCCCCAGGCCAGACCATGCGTTCCAGCACTGGGCAGATAGATCCTCATTACCTCTGTCTGTAAAAACCAGCAAGTGTAGGGGTGGCAGAAGAAACTGCTGGATTTTCACCACTTAAGGGGCCAACATAGTCTAAGAATGTACAAAAACCAACCACTCTGAGATTCACCACTGGGACAGCAGCTGGAACGGCACCAGTAGCACATGGGAAGGGGGTTAAGTGACTGGAAATGGGGTGAGTGCTTGGCAACTGTCAGAAGCCAAGTAGCAGCATTGTCCCTCTTGGGGCCCTCCCCACACAGCCACAAAATAGTGAAGAGGGTTGCTTCTCCATGGCAATTACCTAAGGCTCTGTCCCACACAATTTACAGGTGCTTTTTCTAAACAGGCCACATGACTAACACAGGGAGTAAAAACAGCTCTACTGGATACACAGAAACAAACACATGGCAGTAGCTAAATTGAAGAAATAAAGAAAAATGGCCCAGATGAAAGAACAAAACAAAACCTAAGGAAAAGAACTAAGCAAAATTGAGATAGTCAACCTATCAGATGCACAGTTCAAAACACTGGTTATAAGGATGCTCAGAGAACTACTTGAGTATGGCAAAAATTTAAAAAAAGAAATGAAGGTCACACTAAGGAAATAAAGAATAAATCACAGGAAACCAACAAAGAAGGGAAGGAAGCTGGGATTAAAAACAATGGTTTGAAATATAAAGCAGAGATAAACATTCAACCAGAACAAAAAGAAGAACAAGAATTTGAGACTTCTGGCCAAGACGGAGGCATAGGTAGATACACTGTGCCTCCTCGCACAAATGAAAGAAGGACAACAACAAATTTAAAGATGAAAACAACCAGAACTGCCAGAAAATTGACCTATGTGGAAGCCTGACAACCAAGGAGTTAAAGAAGAAACATTCATTCAGACTGATAGGAGGGGAGGAGATGGGCAGCTGGTGCAGAGAGGAAGCATGGCAACAGCAGCTGGTGGACTGGGTGGTCCCATATTTGTGTGCAGATAAACTAAGAGGAACAACTAGGGAATGAGACAAACTGCAAAACTCAGGGTTCCAGCGTGGGAAAAGAAAGCCTCAAGCCCTGGCTGCTGTAGCTCAGTGGATTGAGCATGGGCTGTGAACCAAAGAGTCGCCAGTTTGATTCCCAGTGCAGGCCAGGTCCCCAGGGGGCCATGTGAGAGACAAAAACACATTGATGTTTCTCTCCCTCTCTTTCTAAAAATAAATAAATGAAATCTTTAAAAAAAAAAAGAAAAGAAAGCCTCAAACCTCAGGCTGTAAAAATCTGGAGGTGTTGCAGCAGTGGGAGAAACTCACAGGCTCACAGGAGTTTCTTGCAGAGACCCACAAGATCCTAGGATGTACACAAGCATACCCACCCAGAATTCAGCACCAGAAGGGCCCAATTTACTTTTGGGTAGCAGGAGAAATGACTGAAAGCTAGCCAAGAGTTGAGTAAACAGCATCATTTCCTCTTGGACCCCTCCCTCATATACTGTGCCACAATGCAGAGATATGGTTGCCCTGGCCAATGCCTAAGCCTCCACCCTTTCTGATGTAACAGGTGTGTTGAGACAAAGAAATATGGCCCAAATGAAAGAACAGATCAAAGATCCCAAAACAGAACTAAGTGATGAAGTGATAGCCAACCTATCAGATGCACAGTTGAAAACACTGGTATTCAGGATGCTCACAGAAATGGTTGAGTATGGTTGCAAAATAGAGGAAAAAGGCTGTGAAGGCTATGCAAAGTGAAATAAAGAAAAATATACAGGGAACCAATAGTGAAGGGAAGGAAACCAGGATTCAAATCAACGATTTGGACCAGAAGGAAGAAAGAAACATTCAGCCAGAATGGAATGAAGAAATGAGAATTCAAAAAAATGAGGGGAGGCTTAGGAATCTCCAGGACAACTTTAAACATAACAATATCTGAATCATAGGGGTGCCAAAACAAGAGGAAGAAACTGAAAAGTTATTTGAACAAATAATGAAGGAGAACTTCCCCAATCTGACAAAGGAAATAGACTACCAGGAAGTCCAGGAAGCACAGAGAGTCACAAAGGAGTTGGAGTCAAGGGAGCACACACCAAGGCACATAATAATTACATTAGCCAAAATGAAAGAGAAGGAGAGAATCTTAAAAATAGCGAGAGAAAAAGAGACAGTTACCTACAGAGGAGCTCCCATAAGACTGTCAGCTGATTTCTGAAAAGAAACCTTGCAGGCAAGAAGGGGCTGGAAAGAAGTATTCCAACTCATGAAAGTCAAGGACCAACATCCAAGATGACTCTATCCAGCAAAGATATCACTTAGAATGGAAGGACAGATAAAGTGCTTCCCAGATAAGATCAAGTTAAAGGAGTTCATCATCACCAAAACCTTATTATATGAAATGTTACAGGGACTTACCTAAGAAAAAGAAGACCAAAAACTATGAAAGGTAAAATGATAACAAACACAACTATCAACAACTGAACTTAAAACAAAACAATTAAGCAAACAACCAGAACGGGAACATAATCATAAGTATGGAGTTCATTTGGAAGGTTATCAGCGGGGAGGACAAGGGGGAGAATGGGGGAAAAGGTACAGGGAATAAGAAGCTAAAATGGGTAGGTACAAAATAGATGGGGGGGGGGCTAAGCATTGTATGGGAAATGGAGAAGCCAAAGAAGTTATACGTATGACCTGTGAACATGAACTAAGGGGAGCTGGAATGCTGGTGGAAGGAGGAGTGTAGGGTGGAGGGGAACATAGGGGATAAAAATGGTACAACTGTAATAGCATAATCGATAAAATATACATTAAAAGGAATTCAAAAAAAATTAGGATAGGCTGAGGAACCTGTGCAACATTTCCCAATGTCCAACATCATTTCCATCTGAATCATATGGATGTCAGAAAGAGGAAAGGTAGAGCAAGAAATTAAAAACTTATTTGAAAACACAATGAAAGTAAATTAACCTAATTTGGCAAAGGAAATAGATATAGAAATAGGAAGCACAGAGAGTTTCATGGAAGTTGGACCCAAAGAGGGCCGCACTAAGACCCCATCATAATTAAAATGCCAAAGGTTAAAGATAAAGAGAGAATCTTAAAAGCAGCAAGAGAAAAGGAGATGGTTATCTACAAAGGAATTCCCATAAGACTATCTGCTGATTTCTCAAATGAAACTTTGCAGGTAAAAAGGTAGTGGCAAGAAGTATTCAAAGTGGTGAAAAGCAAGGACCTACAACCTAGATTACTCTATCTAGCAATGCTGTCATTTAGAATGGAAGGACAGATAAAGTGCTTCTTGGACAAGGTAAAGTTAAGGGAGTTCATCATCACCAAGCCCTTATTGTATGAAATATTAAAGGAACTTATCTAAGAAAAAGAAGAAGATAAAAAATATGAACAGTAAAGTGACAACAAACTCACAACTATGAACAACTGAACCAAAAAAACAAAAATAAAAAAACAAAAACAAATAAACAAAAGCAAACAGAGCAAACATCTAGAACAGGAACAGAATCACAGAAATGGAGATCACATGGAGGGTTATTAGCTGGGAGGGGGAGGGGAAGAATGGGGAAATGGTACTGGGATTAAGAAGCATAATTGGTAGGAACAATATAGACAGGGGAAGTTAAGACTAGTATAGGAAATGGAGAATCCAAAGAACTTATTCATATGACCCATGGACATGAACTAAATGGAGGGAGTACAGGTGGGAGGGGCAGAGCAGGGTGGAGGGCAATTAAGGGGGGGATGGGACAACTGTAATAGCATAGTCAATAAAATATATTTAAAAAATAAAATCTGGTTTGAAAAGTTCTCATAGGGTATTCCCTATTAATTCTGAAGAGAGATTTAGAGTTAACATACCATTCAATAAGTGTTTTCTTGTAGTTTGCCCAAGATTAGCTTGATAAATTCTAGAAAGGAAAGATAGATCAATATTAAAGGATTTTTTCCCTACAGCTATAAGTAAAAGAACACTAGGCATAAGGAAAAAGAGGGAGCCTTATTTTTATGATAAGACCTAGAGGAAACCATTCTGTGTGTCGTGGGCCCAGGTCCCACTTGGAGATGCACAGGATGCAGGGATAGGTTCTCCCATGGGGAATCAGGCCTCATTGTACCTAGACTGCTATGAGACTTGCTTTTGCTAAAACTCCCTCACCCTGAATTGAGACAGCAAGTGCTTACTGTAACTTCCTAAAATCCATGCTAAAACTCCCCAGTATGGAGTGTAACGGGTTCAACCACTTTTCCTTTTGCATTTGCAAATATCCTTCTTCTGTGATGTGATTAGCGGCATCATCTCCTTTGTTTTCTGTAAAAGGTAACTACCTAAAGCCAACCTGAGCATAGTAAATGAGGACCATCATGTAATGTGCTCAGAAAAGAAATAAAGGTTGGTCACGGCAAGGGCTAAGGCTATTTCCACTCTTGAGAGAAAAGCCATGCTGTCCCTTTTCCTCCACAGGACTCGGTAGTCCATGTGAATTTCTTGTGCCTCATCCACAATGTGGCCGACCCCACAAGCTGGGGCCTGCATCAAGGACTGAATGATTCCAGTTAATTTATTATAGTAATGTCAAAGAAAACTAGCACTGGACCCTTGATGATGATGGCAAGATAACTTTTATTCAGACAAATGCAGTAAGGGAGAGATACTCCAATATCCACTGAGCTCAACTCCAATTAAGACAAAGGTGGCTGAAGATTTTAAAGGAAGAGCAGAGAAGGAATGAAAGGGAACTATGGAAAATTAAAAAGCAGGGAACAAAAAAGATAGTAGTGGGAATATGGGGATATGGAAAACTGCAGGAGAGTCAGTGGAGAATTACTGGAAAAGGTTTGTCAGTGTCATTCGGGACAAATGTACATTTTGAGGTGTGGTAGCATTGTGTTTCCTTGGGCACAAACTCAGCATTAACAGCTGGAGTCACCTTTAGGGACATGGTGAAATACAAGTATGAAGGTCAGTCAGGTCCTTTAGTACAGTGTTCCAATAGTTCTTTGAGCCATGTGGGAGTTCACGGTAACAGCAATGAAATAATGGAGGTTAGTGAAATCCTGTATTGGAGTATAGTGCATAATTCTTTTGTAATGACTGATTATCCCGAGGGTAAAAACATATATGTCATCAAGGCCATTAAAATTCTCTAGGACTTTCTAATCCAACCAGTAAAGAATATTTTAAATTGAGGGGGGAAATCTTTAAAATTAATTTGTTAGTAGTTAATAAGCTAATCTTTACATTTCAGTGTGCCATTGCTCTGATCCATCCTGATAGGTCTGTGATGTCAAAATAATTCATATTAATAACCTAGGTTTAATTTTACCTGTACTTAGTGATATGGGGAATTGAGTTTCTCTTTTTGACTTGATAGTTTCATACTGTTGGCTTGGTAAACAAGTCATTTCATACAATAGTGCTGAGTTATTTGAAAATTTGGAGGATGCCAATACTGATTGTTTTAGCATCCTTCCTTATTCCCAAGGTTGCTGGGATGGGTCTGGTCACCCACAAGATTTCCTGACCTACCCTGCACATATTTCCTCATCCAAGGATTCTGGCTCTTAGTGGTGCCTGGAGTGGCACCACTCTGAGAATAGGGCTGAAGTATCTAATTTCCAAATATTTAAGGACCCTTACTCCTTTCCTGACTAACTTCTCAACCCTCACCTCAGGGTCCCAC
>PVKU01014160.1:0-24594 GCA_004027475.1 Anoura caudifer
AAAAAAAAAAAAAAAAAAAAAAAAAAAAAAAAAAAAAATGGAACTCTATCACCAAATTACACCACACATAAATAAATTTAAGGCAGATAAAAGACTTAAATATAAGTTGTAACACAATAAAAGTCCTACTGGAGAACATAGGTGGGAAAAATTCAGATATTCCATACAGCAATATTTTCACTGAGATGTACCCTAGAGCAGGGGACATAAAGGGAAAGAATAAACAAATGGGACCTCATCAAATTAAAATACTTCTGCATGGCTAAAGAAAACAGCATTAAAATGAAAAGAGTACTGACTGTATGGGAAAACATATTTGCCAATGATACCTCAGACAAGGGTTTGATCTCCAAAATATATAAAGAACTAACATGACTCCACTCCAGGAAGACAAGCAACCCAATAAAAAATTGGCAAAAGACTCGAACAGGCACATCTCCAAAGAGGACATACAGATGGTCCAGAGACATATGAAAAGATGCTCAGCATCACAACCCATCAGAGAGATACAAATTAAAACCACAATGAGATACCACTTCACACTGGTCAGTATGCCATCATAAACAAATCAACAATCAAGTCTTCAAAAGGTTGTGGAGAAAAGGGAACCCTAGTACAGTGTTGGTGGGAATGCAGACTGGTGCAGCCACTGTGGAAAACAGTATGGTATTTCCTCAGAAAACTAAAAAATGGAACTGCCTTTTGGCCCAGCAATTCCAGTGCTGGGTGTGTATCCTGAGAATACTGAAATACCAATCCAAAAGAACCTATGCATCCCAATGTTCATAGCAGTACAATTTACAATAGCCAAGTGCTGGAAGCAACCTAAGTGCACATCATTAAATGAATTAATCAAAAAACTATGGTACATTTACACAATGGAATACTATGCAACAGGGAGAAAGAAGGAGCTCCTATCCTTTGGGACAGCGTGGATGGAACTGGAGAGCATTATGCTAAGTGAAATAAGCTTGCCAGTGAGGGACAAATACCATATGATCTCACCTTTAACTGGAACATAATCAACAAAAGAAAAAAGCAAACAAAATATACCCAGAGACACTGAAATTAAGAACAATCTAACAATAGCCATAGGGGAAGGGGAGGGGACAGTGTGGGGATGGGCTCTCAGGAACTACTATAAAGGACACATGGACAAAACCAAGGTGAAGAATGGAAGCAAGGGAGGGAGATGGGTTTGGCTGGAGTCACAGGGAGTGGTGGTGGTGGTGAGGGGGAATGCAGACAACTGTAATTGAACAACAATGAAATAATATTAACAAAAAAGGAATATTTATGAAGGACACATGGACAAAGCTTAAAGGGATAGGTTCAGGGGTGGGAGTTGGGGATAGGTGGGGGAGTCAAGGTGGGGTGAAAAAGGAGACAATTTTACTTTAACAATAATAAAAAAAGAAAATTAAAAAATATAAAATAAAATGGTAATAAATATGTACCTATCAATAATGACCTTAAATGTAAATGGATTAAATGCTCCAATCAAAGTCATAGCATAGCTGAATGGATATGGAAACAGGACCCGTATATATGCTGTCTCCAAGAGATGCACCCCAGAATGAAAGATACACACAGTCTAAAAGTAAAGGAATGGAAAAAGCTATTTTATGCAAATGGAAAGTAAAAAAACCTGGGATAGCAATACTTATATCTGATAAAATAGACTTTAAAACAAAGGCTGTAGTAAGAGACAAAAAAAGACACTACCTAATGATAAAGGGAACTATCCAACAAGGAGATATAAGCCTAGTAAACATTTATGCACCCAAAATAAGAGTGTCTATATATGTAAAACAAATCTTTTTTTAAATTACTTTATTGTTTTGTAAAGCAAATATTGATGGACATAAAAGGACAGATTGACCGTCATTGTAGGAGATTTTAACACATCATTGACTTCAATGGATAGACCAAAGTCTTTTCAAGCACACAAGGAATGTTTTCTGAGATAGACCATACTATAGGACACAAAATGAGGCTCAATAAATTTAAGATTGAAATCATATCAATCATCTCCTCAAACCACAATACTATGAAACTAGAAATCAAACACAAGAATAAAACTGAAAAATACACAAAGATATGGATGCTAAGTAACATGTTATTAAATAATGAATGGGTCAACAAGATCAAAGAAGAAATAAAAAATACCCTGAAGCAAATGAAAATGAGAACACAACCACCTAAATAAATGAAATAAAATCTAAAAAATCATACAAAATATTCATGAATCCAAGAGCTGGTTCTTTGAAAAGATAAACAATATTGACAAACCTTTAACCAGATTAAGAAAAAAAAAAAAACAGGACCCAAATAAATAAAATCAGTAATAAAATAGGAGAAATAACAACTGACACCAAAGAAATACAAAGGATTGTAAGAAAGTATTATAAGCAAATATATACTAACAAATTGGACAATCTGAACAAAATGAATAAATTCCTAGAAGCATACAATCTTCCACCACTAAATCAGGAAGAATCTGAGAATCCAAATAGACAGTTTACACCTAGTGAAACTGAAGAGTATTAAAAAAACGCCCCCAAAAACACAAGCCTTGGATCAGATGGCTTCACAGGTGAATTTTACCAAACATTCTGAGAACTAACATCTCTCCTTCTCAAAGTATTCCAAAAAATTCAACAGGAGGAAAATACTTCTAAGCTCATTTTACTAGGCCAGCATTATCTTAGTTACAACAGCAGGTAAAAACACTACAAATGAAGAAAATTATAGACCAATATTCCCAATGAACATAGATGTTAAAATCCTCAACAACATATTAGCAGACCAAATACAGCAATACTACAAAAAGATCATACACAGTGATCAATGGGATTCATTTTGGGGATGCAAGGTTGGTACAACATCCACAAATCAATAAATTTGATATAGAATGTAAACAAATTGAAGGATAAAAACCACATGATTATATCAATAAATGCATAAAAAGCATTTGATAAAATCCAGCACCCATTTATAATAAAAACTCACAACAAAATGGGTAGAGAACATACTTAAATATAATAAAGGCCACATATAACAAACAGACTGTCAGCATCAAAATCAATTGACAGAAACTACAAGTATCCCCCTCAAGATTGGGAACAAGACACGGATGTCCACTTTCACTATTCAACACATTCTTGGAAGTCCTAGCCGTAGCAATCAAACAGGAAAATGAAATAAAAGGCACCCAAATTGGAAAGGAAGAAGTAAAACTGCCTGCCTTTGTTGCAAAAGGCATGATACTATGTATAGAGAATCATAAAGATTCCACCAACAAACTAGTATAACTGATAACTGAATTCAATAAAGTAGCAGGATACAAAGTTACTATCCAGAAATCAGCTGCATTTATATGCCAATAATGAACTATCAAAAGGAAAATTATGAAATAATCCTATTCACTATTACTTCAGAAAGAATAAATTACCTAGGAATAAATCTAGCTAAGAATATAAAAGACCTGTACTCCCCCAAAATTATAACACACTGAAGAAAAAAATTGAAGAAAATACATACCATGTCCAGGGATAGGAAGATTTAACATCATTAAAATGTCCACACTACTCAAAACAATCTATAGATACAATGCAATTTCTATCAAAATGCCAATGACTTATTTCACATATCTAGACCAAATATTTCAAAAATTTATATGGAACTTTAAAAGGCCCCAAATAGCAACAGTGATCTTGAGAAAGAAGAACAAAGTCACAGGAATTCACACTATGTAATATGAAACTATACTATAAGACCATAATAATATTTTTATTTTTAATACTAAATTTTATTGAACTCAAAGTATTTAAAATAGCTTTTCAACATGTAATCAATATAAACATTAATTGAGATATTTACATATATGAATTTTAAACTTATTTATGTATTTATTGGAAAACAAGCAAGGAAGAAAAGTATATTTTGCTTGTCTCTGGTTATATCCAGAGACAATGAAACTAAGAACAAACTGACAGTAACAAGAGGAGAGGTGGGAGGAGGTAATAGGGGGAAGGAGAGAAGGGTTTTCAGGAACATATATAAAGGACACACGGACAAACCCAAAGGGGTAGGATCAAGAGGGGGAAGTGGGGATGGCTAGGGTCAGGGGGAGAGGTGGGGGGAAAAGGGAGACAATTGTACTTGAATGATAATAAAAAAATGTGGGAAAAAAGAAAAATATATTCAAGAAGACCATAATAATCTTAATAGCATGGTAGTGGCATAAAAACAGACACATAGGTCAATGGAACATAATAGAGAACCCAGAAATAAACCCATGCCTTTATAGTCAATTAATATTTGACAGAGGAAGTAAGCACATACAATGCAAAGAAGATAGTTAATTCAATAAATGGTGTTAGGAAAATTGGACGAATATGTGCAGAAAAAGGAGACTACACTCCCTTCTTGAGCAACACACAAGAATTTACTCAAATGGATTGAAGACTTACATGTCAGACACAAAACTATAAAAGCCTAAGAATGTAACATATGTAGTAAATTCTCAGACATTTTCTCATAGCAATACTTTTTCTGATATATCTCCTTGAGCAAGAAAAACAAATAAAAAATTTAATGGGACTACATCAAACTAAAAAGTTTTTCACAGCAAAGGAAACCATCAACAAAATAAAAAAGACAACCCACAAATGGGAGAATATATTTGCTGATCTATTTGATAAGGGGTTAATATCCAAAATTTATAAAGTACTTATAAAACTGAACACTCAAAATACAAACAATCCAATTCAAAATTGAGCAAAGGTCCTAAATAGACAATTCTCTAAAGAGGACATACAGATAGACAATATATATATGAAAAGATGCTCAACCATCACTAATCATCAGAGAAATACAAATTAAAACCACAGTAAGATATTGCCTCACACCTATAAGAATGGCTATCATCAATAAATCAGCACTAGCAAGGATGAGGAGAAAGGGAAACCCTTCTTCACTCTTGGTGCGAGTGTGGGTTGGTGCAACCACTGTGGAAAGCAGTATGCAGATACCTCAAAAAAATTATAAATGTAATGCCTTATGACCCAGTGATTCCACTTCTGGGAATTTTTCCAAAGAAACTCAAAACACCAGTTAGAATGAACATAAGCACCCCTACGTACATTGTGACATTATTTACAATTGCCAAGCCATGGAAGCAGACCAAGTGTCCATTAGTGGATCAATAGATAAAACAACTATAGGATACTACTCAGCCATAAGATAAAAAAGAAAAATTAACCCGGGACCTGGGAACATTATGCTAAGTAAAAAAGCCAGTCTGAAAAGAAAATACCATATGCTTTCACTCACATGTGGAATATAATGAAAAAACTGACCTAACAAGCAAAAGAGGGACAGACTCATAAACAGAGAGCAGGCTGTCAGTACTGAGTGGTAGGGTTGGGGAATGGTGGGATTCAGCAACAAGTAAAAAGGACTCATGGACAACAGTGTGGTGATTGCGTGAGTAGAGGTTTAGAAGGGGGATATGTGGTACTGAAAAAAAATAAAAATAAAACAAGCAAATCAAAAAAGACTGAGTGAGTCAGAAGAGAGGCAAAGATACTTATGAGGGTACAGGAGAGGAAAGTTAGGACTTTAAATCTGAAGCCAAATCTGAAACCTAATTCTACTACAATCATAAGACTATTGGGAAAGTTATCTCTTTTAGCCTGCATATTTCCATGTATAATGGGGATACAGAGTTGTATCTAATAGTATAGCTTATGAAAATTCAAATGTAAGTGCTCAGTAAAGAGAAAGAAACATTTGAATTAGGTCAAGAGTTCTGCTAGCCATTAATATTCTGCTGTGTGCTGTACAGGCTGCATCACTATTCCTGTGTCCATGTGCCTCACTAAGTCTGAGGCCAAGAACTTATCCCTTTGGCTACTCACTGTAATTTCAGTGTCTAGAATAACACTTGAAGTGTAGGAACTCATAAATATTTGTGGAAGGAGGAGAGGGAAGTAAAAAAAAGGAAGAGAATACAGTATTTTGCTGCACTGAGTGAATCTCTATTTTTGTTATGGTATGAGCCCAAAGAGAAGTCACTCACTTTACCAGGTGTGAGTGGAAAAAGAGCAATGAATTCTACTACTTGTCTGAAAATTAGCTGTGTTGAACTTTTTGAAAAATAGAATTCTCTGGGGTAATTTTGGCTGCACACAATTTCTACTTATATACGTTAGAATTTACATGCCAAGTAAGATGCAACTCTACTGTAATGATAATTGTAATAATGCGTACATGTATAACCAAACTCACTAGGTTCATAGAAGAACTAAATAGATTAAAATATAGAATGGCATTTTGCAAAATAGTGTTGTAGCATGCAAGTGCAAGGTAAAATTATTTTTGTAATTATCTGACTTCACCCACTAATATATCCTCTTATATAGAACTCTGTCACATAACTACTGCACATAGTTCCTGTAAAAGGATTTTTACAGCTGAACTACTGGAGGTAATGATACCCAGAGGACAGGAAAATTAGCCAAGGAAGAAATATCTGCTACTCTTCCCATCAACCACCTTAGCCTTGTAGCACTACTGACATTCCCACTCTGGTTCTGCGGGGTTCGTCAATGGAAATGCTCACAATTAAAAGCTGTTGCTACCATTGTTGAGCTTGTAAGCATATATTCGTTATTATTTGGGAGGTGTTTTGTAATCCAATGACAACTCAATTCATCAATCACTGCTAAAATAGTGTAGACTAATATCTAAAGGAGCCACCTGTGTCTTCAGGCAGACCTAAGGTCAAAGAAATTCTGTACTTATTTGTCATATGAGTTTGGGTAGGTCATTTATCCTCTCTGTGCCCTCTTCCTCAACAATAAAATGTCTATCATTCATCTCAAACTTAATAAGCCGGAAATAGAACTCTTCAGTCCTCACCACAATGCTCATAGTGCAGTCTTATTCATGTGTATGGCATCCCTCTACCCTCAGGTAATTGAGACAAAAACTTTGGAGTCATCATTCACTCCTTCCTTTCCTTTACCTATCACCAACATTCAAACATCATTGAGTTCTATAAGTTCTTCTTCCAAAATACTTTTGATTTCTAAAAACTTCTCTTGGTCTTCACCAGCATCACCCTAGCATATATTTTTTGAACTTCAAACCCACTTAACTAGTTTGTTTTTCTCTCTAATCCCTTGTTATAGTAATTATTTTTAAACATTAAATCAGAGGATGCCATTACCTTGCTCTAAGCCATTTAATGGGTTTCCTTCTATTCCTGTTAATATAAAATCAAAATTCCCATACCTTGCCCTACAGAAATATTTTGCATATTTTAAGGATTGCTTACTTCTGTGATTCCATCTCCTCCCTTTTGTCTATCGCTCACTACTGTTAAGGTAGACTGTTGTTCTCTTTCTCAGACACATCGTACAGTTTTTCAACTAAGGTCTTTGTCATCATTGTTCTTCCTGTTGCCTAGAATGCTCCTTCACCACTTGTCAATAGATTAGCTCATTTTCATCCTTCAGCGTTTAGTTACTTCTCATAGAAGCTTTCCCTGACTACCTTCAACAAAAGTCCTCTGCTTCTTATTGATCTCAATAACCCCAATCTTTTGTTAGCTCACTTGTCTTTTTTAATAATTTTATCAACCACCAGAAATAAATTTTATGAGATCAGAGATCTTATCATCACTCTGTACCCACTTTGTGACACATAGAAGTTTCTCAATAAACATTTTTGACTGATAGAATGCATGGAGAAGAGAAGGTGGAAACTGACTTATTGAAGTATGGGATTCCAAAGGATAATTTTGACTACACACAATTTTCATCCAATATATTTAGGACCCATCTCCTGAGTAAAATATAATTCCACTGCAATCATATCTGTGTCACCTAACTTGTTAAGCTTATGGAAACTCAACGAGATTAAAATGTATAATAGGTGTTTTTAAAAATATCAAGGACCATATGTAAGTTTCTCAGAGAATATTTTTATATTCTCATATTTTAATTCTTGGTATATCTTCTTATATTAATATATAATATAACAAACACTATTTGTTTAAGAGTTGCAATGGTTTTGAAGACAAGAAACAGAAAATCCATTTCAACATATCTTAAAGGATAAATGGAATTTATTGGCTCATATATCTGAAAAGTTCCAAAGATAGGGTGACTAATCTGGATCAAGGCTCTGTTTTCTTTGTGAGTCTCTCGTCTCTCCCTTTCTCTCACTGTTGGCTTCATCTTTGGGCCACTGATGGAAAGGCTGTGTATTCTGCCATGACTATGTCCACAGCCAAGGGAGGACATCTTTTTTCATGGCTTTCTCTTTTCCCATGACCCCTGCAAACATTCCACCCAGTTTTCTTACTTGCACTGAGTCATTTGCCATTTCCTGAACCCATTCTTTTGTCCGAGAATGGTTGGTTGTCTTAGGCCTGAGTTCCTACACTAACTGCTGTCAAGGAAATAGGAGATAAATCAGGCTTATTCAGAAGCTGGAAACACCTGCTTCCCCTGAGGCACTGGTGCTGCTCCAAGGAAGAAGTATAAATCCCAAAGAATAAGCCAGGCAGGAAGGGGCACTATATCCACTTTACTCATAAAGATTAAATGGCTTCAGGCAGGCAGAGCACTTAGACAATTAGGCAATATCTGGGGCTATGGAAAACTGTTTTGTTGGGACTAAAACTAACTAATCCAATTTCTAAATAAAATTCTAGAACTTTGGGCAACAAAGACTTGATGGCAAACCAAGAGGAAACATGGTCTCACAGAAAGTATTTTGTAGATTTTTTTTACCCAAAATGAGATTAGATATTATAGTATATTTTCAAGTTTGATTTTGGTCAATAGTTTAGTGTCTATACCACAAGATACATGATTTAAAATGTTGCATAAACATTAAGTTTAAATGACAGCTTCCTCTAAGAGCTTAGAGGCTCACAACATGTGTTCTATATCGTTTCAATAACAACATAAGCTGGGTATTAAATAAGTGGAGCTGTATCAACATGCAACAACAATGTAAGTTAAATATTAATATTTGTATGTAATATAAATATTTAAACATAATGTATTTAAATAATAGAAATGCAAAATAATTGGTTCACTGAAAGAGTATTTAAGAGCCCTACAAAGTATGGATTGAATACTTGCTTTAGGATTAGTATCTGGGTGATACTGAATAATTTATTACTTCTCCCCTACTTTAATCTTCTTACCTGTAAAATGTACCTTTCTCATTGGGCTGTTGTTAAGAGTTAAATTGAATTAACTCTTAACCTGACTCCTGATCTTTTTTAAACTTTTCATGTGGTACTTGACTCCCTCCTTCCACGTTCAGGAATTACCAAGAGGAGATTGGTAAGAAGTATATATGGAGAGTGCAATGGCCAGAAACTCAGGTGAACATATAAGGTCCATTATGTTCTAAGAGCAGTGAAGAAAGACAGATCTGGTCAAAATCTCAGTTCTTCCTTTTGTAGACCTTTCTGTGACCTTGGATAAGTTACTAAACCTCTCTATATCTCATTTCCCTGAGCCATAAAAGAGGGATAAAAATTTTTATCTAATAAAGGAGGAAAAAGTGCATGTACACTGCATAAAACAGTGCTTAGAACATAGAAGAACTTGTCATTCAGAACATGACATGTCTCCTTTGGTTCCCCCACATCACCCCTCTCCCCTTTACATTTGAGTGTATGCAACTCCTGCTGCTCCTTGCCAGAGCTAATGTTTGCTTTCTCAGCTCTAAGAAAAGCACTCTCAAAGAAGGGTATATAGGTGGTCTCTGCTTCACTGAAATTACTCCTGGAAGCAATCACTTACCTCATCACACACATGATTCAAACTACGGAAAATGTCCAGTATTCCATGTCCACGTGCCTGATACTCAGGACTGGCCACATAATTTTGGAGGCCCAATGCAAAATGACAATGTGGGGCTCTGTTTGAAATGTATTAAAATTTTTTTAAACAACAACAGAGTATTAAACTAAGTATGGGGCCCTTCCGAGCACATACACAGGTTGAAGTCCTATAGAGGCTTTGAACATTCTATTTCTCCCCTTATCATCTTCCTCAATAGTCATCTTTCGGCTACTTTTGCCCCAAAAGCTTACCAAGAAGTGTTCCTCTCTCCCTTGATCTTTGCATTAAATTTCCTTTACCTTCTGGAATCCAACTACCTGAATTTAAATTTGGATTCCACCCCTTACTAGCTTGTTTGACCACAGGCATGATGTTTAACTTCTCTTTACCTCTATTTTCTGTTGTGGATGTTGAGAATAATGATAATACCAACTTTAAAGATGTGTTATTAGGAGTGCATGAGCTAATAATTAAAAAGATTTAAAACAGTAGCTAATATAGTGGTTTTCAATCCTGGCCACACATTTGAATCACCTGGGAGCTGTTAAAAAAAATGCCATTTCCAGGACTCACCCATGACCAATTAAATCAGAATCTTTGGAGGTGAGGCCATGACAGCAGTAGCTTTAAAAAACTCCACAGGGAATTCAAATGAACAAGAGGCTTGGAGCCACTAGTCTTGTACACAGCAAATGCTTAATAATAAATAATAACAGTAAATAATAAATGTATAATAAATATAATAATACGTTATAAATGTCCAGGTATTATTGCACAGTTAGCAAAACAAAGAAGTAAAACATTCTGTATTTCAGTCCTTGCCCTGGATCTATTCTGCATCTGGCTTCTTTCTCACTCTCTCAGCTGCTTTGATGCAGGGTATACCTGAAACCAATGTAAATCAAGACCAAAGATGTCTAAGGTTTTCCAACTGAAACAAAGATGCCTTTGCATACAGTTCTTCCCATTAACCCAGAGATCAGAGGGGAAATGTCAACTCCTCTAACAGAGACTTCCTTTGATATCAGGGGGTATATATTCCAGAAGCTCATCACACTGGGTTTTGGGGGGGCAGGGAGGATTTCAGTCAAGTCACCGGAGATCCCTAAATAATACAAAGCAAAGAGAGGATAGTAACTGATGAGAATATTAATTTCTTGAGCTTGTATTTCTTTCCTGTCAGTGTAGATAATCATCTTTCTGAAACTGTCTTTTTGCCGTATTTATGATGGTTGCATATCCATTATGAATACGGTAGCTCATTTTCAACATGACCTGCCAAATATTGAGTGTTCTAGGCTACATTTAATTACAAGGTGACTAAAATCATTTGTGTTTCTTCATAGCCAGAAAAGGTTCTGATCACACAAAGCTTAGAATGCTAGGGCCTGGTATGGCTCATCCTTCATAATGAATCTACCAATTGGGACTTGGGTTGGGATAGGAACTGGAGCAGTGGTCAACGAATCAATTTACCCTCAAGATCATGAAGATCTTCATTTCAGGCTGAGGTTCATGGATACATTTTTAGACAGGAGCTGGGTTTCTTAACTGAAGTCCACTGACCATTTCACCAGCTAAATCAGGAAATAGGATTATAGACACAAGGCCACTGGGACTCACAGCATGAAAAGTGGCTTGTATAGATTCCCAGAGGCCCCAGTCCCACCATCCAATTGTTGAATACCTGCTATGTTTGTCTAGACTGTGGGTCTAAGAGAAAAGAGCAGATCCTGCCCAGAGCTGTTTGTATTCTACCTGGCTCCCTCAATCCTAAATACCTGAGAAGACAGCTTTTAAGAGATACTACAAAATAACATAGATTTAGATGACAAAAAAGCATCACAGTCAAGATAGTGTTTTCAATAAGTTTGTGACCACTGTGGGTGCTGAAGTTAATTTAGTACATCAAGACAAGCATTGCTTTTTACAATTAAATCAACTACACTGAACCAGACTAGATTGGAGTGCTTCCCTTTCAGTTAAGTAAACTGCTAGTGTAAAGTATTGTTTTCTAAAAGCTTTGCTTCACTTACATGTGTTTATATGTGTGCATATACTAGGTTGTGATGTGAAATTGAATATTTTGGTGTGGTTCAATGTCTGAAAATGAATAAGTTCACCATATTAGGGGACAGAGTTTACAAACTGGTGCCTCATAGGATACATATGGCCCATTAATATTGGGTGGATTAGGGGTTTTAATAATGTTTATTTTGTTCTTTATTTCACAAAAAATGTTCTGAAAAATATAAATGAATAGCCAACAGTTAAATGTCAAATAGTTCCACTTTTTTTACATTTGCTATATTTATTATCACCAGTCTTGTAATTATATCATTTGTTTCTTTTTGTTTGTTTGTTTGTTTGCTTGCTTGCTTGTTTTTAACCATGCACTCTACAGAGTAGTTCCCTGGTTGCTCCAAGCACCCACCTGGTCCCATATCCTATTATCTTTAGGTTATCGACTATGTTCCCCATGCTGCAATTCACATCTTTGTGGCTATTCTGCAGCTACCAATAAAATACAGATTTTCAGCTTCTCTTCAAATAACCACATAATCTGGAAATAATGACTCGGCATTTTACAGGCCAGGATAGTCCACATCAATTCTTTCTCCCAAAAGGAAAAGTCTGATAGGTAAGTCTGATAGGTAAGTGGATCTATTTCTATGTTGTTTTCTAACCCTGGGTCCTTTGGCTTGGTAATGATTATGGTCTGCCATATGCTCCTGCCTTGGCCTACATATCTGGCCTTTTAATTGCCCCACCATCTGTTCTAGCCAAACTGGAGAGCTAATAACCTAGCGATAGTTGTCTCCATCCTCTGATTGTATGGCACTCTCTATTCCAGCCCTTCTTCCAATTGAATAAAAACGTTATCAAAGTCCCACCTAAATTTGTAGACATTCCTGAAAGCTTTTCTGTACCTTCTTCTATCCCTCCCAGTAGTTCCTATCCCTGAATTCTACTTGCACATTACACCTCTTTACCAACCTTGTGGCATTCACAGTTCTGTAAATATCCCATTCTCACTTACCAAACTCCATCTTTCTGACCATGTCAGGAGCTTCCTGAATGCAAAAGCCACATCCCATTTGCTTCTGCTTGCCATCCATTGCTCAGACCAGTAACATGCATGTAGCAGATACTCAATAGTTGTGTGACAAACTGGATTACAAAAAAGACTTCACTGTAAGCTTATTCATTACAGAATAGTTGGAAATAGGCAAAAAATTTAAAACAATCCAACAGTCCATTGGCTGAGTTTTAATAAATCAATTACGGCACCTTCATACAATGGAACACTCTGAGACTATTAAAATGATTAAGATCTATATTTTCTTATGTTTAAAAAAGTTCAGGACATATTACTAAGACAGCAACTGGCAGAACCATAGAGGGAACATTATCCAAATAATTTTTAAGGTGGCATTTCTAGATATAGAAAATATCTGAAAATATATTTGTTGAATGCTTACTATGACACAAGGACTATTCTAAGAGCTGTACATATAGAATTAAACAAAGCAAAGTCTCTATGAACATGGAGTTAACATTCTAGTGGGGAAGGGGGAGAGAGAAAAACTGTATTTAGGACCATAAGTGTAACAAAAATAAGTAAATTAGGAAAATTGAATAAAGAGTGATAGGGGTGTTGTGGGGAACATTTCTATATTATAAAGGGGGTCAGGAAACACTTCTCTGATGAAAATTATTCCCCAGACACTTAAAGTAAGAGAATTAAGTCACATAGTTATCTTGGGGAAGTGGACTCCAGGCAAAGGACCAGCAAATATAAAGATAGAACTGTACTTGGTGTAGTAGGATAAAGTAAAAGGAGTGGTGGTAGGAGATGAGATCAGAGAATTTGTAGGAAATTTCACTTTGATTTTTATTCTGAATAGAGCCAAAAGACTGTCAGGCTTTAGAAAAAATAAGAATTTGATAATGCACACATTACATTTGAGAAACCTGTCAGAGCTCTAAGTGTAAGGCAGACAGATGATCTAGAGTTCAGGAGTAATGTTTAGGCTGATACTATAAATCTGATATATACAATCCAACATATGCAAATCAATCAATATAACACACCACATTAACAAAAGAACACATAAAATCATATGATCTTATCAAAAGATATGTTCAAAAACTGAAAGTTTTCCTCTAAAATCAAGAGCAAGGTGTCCACTCTCACCATTCTTAATCAACATAGTTCTGGAAGTCCCAACTAGATAATAAGGCAAGAGAAAGAAGTAAAAGGCATCCAAATAAGGAAGAAGTAAAAGTGTCACTTTTTGCATATGATATGATTCTGTATATAGGAAACCCTAAAGAGTCCACTAAAAATCATTAGAAACAATAAACAAATACAGCAAAGTTGCACAATGTAAAATTATTATACAAAAACCACTGTTTTCTTGTATACTAACAATGAAACTTCGGAAAAAGAAATGGTGGGGAAAAAAAAACAATTCCTTTTGCATTTGCAACCATAAAAAGAAAATAGGAGGAGGATGGTGATAGGTAGGAGGAAGCACATTCCACTTCTCCCTACACACAGGAGAAAACCTGGCCAATTTATGGTGGAACAGAGCAAATAGACATCAGAAACACAGCATATTTGAAAACAGAAGATTGAAAATTGCAGTGGACACTGAAAAACCAGATGATAAGGAGACTATTCCAGCAGCAAGGAGACCAGGGCAGGGGCTGAGGTCCTGGGCCAGAGCTCTCCACAACACTCTAGGGAGGGTGCCGGGTCAACCGCTCCCTGCCCAGCAAAACAAGGTTTCAGCAGCACCAGAATAAAACCGGTTGCTTGAAATCTCACAGAGAGGAGTTAAGGTCTCATAGCCCTGGGAGGACAGTGTGTTGGAGTGTGTCACACAACTGTCGGTGCCTGTGTGCCATTGGGGATGGCTGCACCAGGATCCATCAGCGCCAGCACGCCACTGAGGGACCTGCACTATGGTCACTCGGCGCCCGCTCACCATTGGGGACCTGCATGGTGATCAATTGGCACCTGCGCAACAGTCGGCGCCCCTGCATGGAAGGCTGGGAGATCATAGATGCCTGTGCGTGACCTGTGTGGCAGTTGATTCCCACAGGCTCGACTGTTGGCGCCCGTGCATAAGAAGGCTGGGAGATCACAAGCACCTGCGCGCCACTGAGGTAGATGAACTCCACCTCAGAAGATATGCCTGAGGCCCTGTGCAGAGAGAACCCAGGCTAGCTTGAGGACAGTAGCACAAAGATAACTGAGTGCTGAATAGGGAGAAAGGTGATACCATCACCCCTCGGCCATTGCAGCCAGCAAGACCAGAAAAACCACCTTGGCAAGATTGATAACAGCAAGAGTTGGTGGGTTGTATTTTAATTATTTTTTAATTATTTTTATCTTTTTTACCCCTCAACTCCTTTTGCTTCTCATTACTCCTTTCTTGTTTTATTACTTCTTCCTTTCTTTCCAATCTTATCTCTTCTTCCTTCCTCTTTTTTCTTTTCTTTTTTACTTCTTTTCTTTCTTCTCTTTTCATTTTTTTCTTCTATTCTTTTTTCTTCCTCTTTTCCCTTTTTAAATACCCACAAGTGAGACAAAAAAAAAATGAAACAAAAAAACCCTGGGACTGTGAAAAAAACAGAGTTGGTCCCAAAGAGGGGGCATTTCAACAGCTGAGACAGTGGAACCTGTGAATACCAGGATACCTGAAGCAGACAGCACCACTGAATCTCACAGGTATTCTACCACAGAAGTTCACACCATAAACCCAGGGAGCCAGAACAGATCAATTTAAGAAGCTGAGCCTAACAAGAAGAGCCTCACAAACAATGGGAAGACAAAGAAAGAATCCCCAAATGAAAGGAAAGGAGGAAGCTACAGAAAGAATGTTAAATAAAACAGAAGCAACTCAACTATCAGATTTTGAGTTCAAAGCAATGGTTGTCAGGAGCTCCATGAGCTATCAATGAGCTACCAGAAACTACAGGGAACCTACGATGAGCTCACTGCAAACTATATCAACAGGAAAAAAGGAAATAGAAACTATCAACAAGGGCCAAGAGGAAATGAAGAACACAATATCTGAACTGAATAACACAGTAGAAGGAATCAAAAGCAGAATTGATGAAGCAGAAGATTGGATCAGCTAGTTGGAGGATAAAGTAGAAAAAAACACCCAGAAAGAGTAAGAAAAGGAAAAGAGGCTCAGAAAGAATGAAGGGGAATTCAGAGAAATGCAAGACAATATGAAGTATGATAATATCTGTATAATAGGGATACCAGAAGGAGAAGAAGAAGAACAAGGGATAGCAAACCTATTTGAAAAAGTAACAATGGAAAACTTCCCTAATTTGGTGAGAGAAAAAGTCACACAAATCCAGGAAACACAGAGAGTTCCAATCAAGAGGAACCCAAAGAGCCCACTTCAAGACACATCATAATTAAAATGGCAAAACTCCAAGAAAAAGAGAGAACCTTAAAGGCAGCAAGGGAGGAAAAGGAAGTAACATACAAGAGAGCACCAATAAGGTTAGCAGCTGACTTCTTAATGGAACTGCTCCAATCCAGAAGAGAATGGCAAGAAATATTCCAAGTAACAAGAACCAAAGGCCACAACCAAGACTACTTTACCCAGCAAGGCTTTGAATCAAGATAAAAGGCCAAATAGGAGCTTTCCAAACAAAAGAAGTCTAAAAGAATACACCTCCAACAAACCAGTTCTGCTAGAGGTACTAAAGGGACTGCTTTAAGGAAAGAAAGGAAAAGAAAAAGAGAGAGAGAGAGGAACACAGGTATGAAAATGGCAATGATTAAGTGCCTATCAATAATAACCTTAAATGTAAATGGATTAAATGCCACAATCAAAAGGCATAGAGTAGCTGAATGGATAAGAAAGCATGACCCACACATATGCTGCCTACAAGAGACCCACACAGACTCAAATTGAGGGGCTGGAAACAAATTTTCCAAGCAAATAGGCAGGAAGAAAAAGCTGGGGTAGCAATACTCATATCAGACAAAATAGACTTAAAAAGAAGAGCCATAAAAAGACCCAGAAGGTCACTTCCTAATACTCAAGGGAAAAATCCAACAAGAAGACATAAACATTGTAAATATATATGCACCCAACATAGGAGCACCTAAATACATAAAGAAAATCTTAGAGGACTTCAAGAAAGAGATTGACAGCAACAGAATTATAGTAGGGGATTTTAACACCCCACTGTCAAAAATGAACAGATCTTCTAAACAAAATATCAACAAAGATATTGTGGTATTGAACAACACTCTAGATGAAATGGACTTAACTGATATATATAGAGCCCTTCATCCCAAAGGAACTAAATACACATTCTTTTCAAATGCACATGGAACATTTTCAAAGATAGACCACATGATAGGACACAAACCAATCCTCAACAAATTCAAGAAAATTGAAACCATACCAAGCATTTTCTCCAATCACAAGGTACTGAAACTAGAAACCAACCCCAAGGGGAAAAACCCAAAACACTCAAAATCATGGAGATTGAATAGCATGCTATACAACAATGAGTGGGTCAAGAATGAAATTAGGGACGAAATCAAAAAGTTTCTGAAAACAAGTGAAAATGAACTCAGAACAACCCAAAATTTATGGGACACAGCAAAGGCAGTCCTGAGGGGGACGTTCATAGCAATACAGGCCTACCTAAAAAAGATAGAAACATCTCAAACAAACAAATTAACCCTATGCCTACAAGAACTCAAGGAACAATGACAAAGACATCCCAGAGTAAGTAGAAGGAAGGAAATAACAAACATCAGAGGAGAATTAAATGACATAGAAACTAAAACACAATTCTAAGGATCAATGAATCCAGGAGCTGGTTCTTTGAAGAGATAAACAAAATTGACAAGCCTTTAAGCAGGCTCATCGAGAAAAAAAGAGAGAGGACCCAAATAAACACAATCAGAAATGAAAGAGGAGAGATTACAACTGACACCACAGAAATACCAAAGATTGTAAGAAATTACTATGAAGAACTGTATGCCAAGAAATTTGAAAACCTAGGTGAAATGGACAAGATTCTACAAAAATACAATCTTCCATAACTCAATGAAGAAGAAGCAGAAAGCCTGAACACACAAATAACACCAGAAGAAATTGAAGCTGTAATAAAAAAAACTCCAAACACACCAAAGCCCTAGACCAGATCGTTTCACAGGAGAATTTTACAAAGCATTTAAGGAAGTGCTAACCTCTATCCTTCACAGATTATTCAAAAAAATCCAAAATGATGGAAGACTCACAAACTGTTTTTATGAAGCCAGAATCATTCTAAACTCCAAATCAGATAAAGATACAACAAAGAAGGAAAACTTTAGGCCCATATCTCTGATGAACATAGACGCTAAAATTCTCAACAAAATATTGGCAAACCGCATCCAACAATACATTAAAATGATTATACACCACAACCAAGTGAGATTTATCCCAGGCATGCAAGGATGGTTCAACATTCCCAAATCAGTAAATGTAATACATCACATAAATGAAAGCAAAGACAAAAATCAAATGATCATATCAATAGATGGAGAAAAAGCATTTGATATGGTACAGCACCCATTTATGATAAAAACACTCAGCAAAGTGGGAATAGAGGGAGCATTCCTCAACATAATAAAGGTCTCTCATATATAAGAGACCTACAGCCAACATCATACTCAACAGGCAAAAACTAAAATCTTTTCCACTAAGATCAGGAACAAGACAAGGTTGTCCACTTTCACCACTTTTATTCAATATAGTATTGGAAGTATTACCCACAGCGATTAGACAAGAAAATAAAATAAAAGGCATCCAAATTGGAAAGAAGGAAACAAAACTATCATTGTTTGTAGATGACATGATAGTGTACATGGAAAATCCTATAGACTCGGCCAAAAAGCTGCTCAACCTAATAAATGTATTTGGCCAAACAGCCAATTACAATGTCAATATCCAGAAATCAAAGGCATTTTTGGATACCAACAAGGAAAGAGGAGAAGCAGAAGTCAAGAAAAAAATCCCATTCGATATAGCAAAAAGAAAATAAAGTACCTAGGAATAAACCTAACCAAGGAGGTGAAAGAACTGTACACAGAAAACTACACAACACTGAAGAAAGAAATCAAGGAAGACACATACAAATGGAAACACATATAGTGTATATGGATTGGAAGAATTAACATCATCAAAATGTCCATACTACCCAAAGCAATTTACAGATTCAATGCAATACCTGTTAAAGTACCAGTGGCATATTTCACAGACATAGAACAAACACATCAAAAAATTTATATGGAACAATAAATGACCTTGAATAGCTGCAGCAGTTTTGAGAAAGAAGAGCAAAGTAGGAGGGAACAAGATACCTGACACCAAACTGTATTACAAGGCCACTGTAATCAAAATAGCCTGGTACTGACACAAAAACAGGGACATGGACCAGTGGAATAGAACAGAGAGCCCAGAAATAAACCCAATTCTCTATGGTTAATTAATATTTGACAAAGCAGGGAACAACAAAAAATGGAGTAAAATAGCCTCTTCAACAAGTGGTGCTGGGAGAACAGTACAGCTACATGCAAAAAAACGAAAGTCGAGCACCAACTTACACCATACACAAAAATAAATTCAAGGTGGATAAAAGATTGAAATATAAGCCGTGACACCATTAAAGTCTTAGAGGAGAACATAGGCAGGAAAATCTCAGATATTTCACCCAGCAACATTTTTACTGATATGTCCCATAAAGCAAGGGACATAAAGGAAAGAATAAACAAATGGGATCTCATCAAAATAAAAAGCTTCTACACAGCTAAAGAAAACTATTAAAATGAAAAGAGAACCAACTGTATGGGAAAACATATTTGCTATTGATACCTCAGACAAGGGTTTAATCTCCAAAATATATAAAGAACTTACATGACTCCATTCTAAGAAGACAAGCAACCCTATTAAAAAAAATGGGCAAAAGACTTGAACAGACACTTCTCCAAGGAGGACATACAGAGGATCCAGAGACACATGAAAAGGTGCTCAATATTGCTAGCTATCAGAGAGATGCCAATTAAAACCACAATGAGATACCACTTCACACTAGTCAGAATGGCCATCATAAACAAAGCAACAACCAAGTATTGGAGAGGTTGTGGAGGAAAAAGGACCCTAGTGCACTGTTGGTGGGATTGCAGACTGGTACAACCACTATGAAAAGCAGTATGGAAATTTCTAAGAAAACTAAAAATGGATCTACCTTTTGACCCAGCAATTCCACTGCTAGGATCATATCCTAGGAACCCTGAAACACCAATCCAGAAGAACCTATGTACCCCAATGTTCATAGCAGCACAATTTACAATGGCCAAGTTTTGGAAGCAACCTAGGTGCCCATCAGTAAATTAATGGATCAAGAGACTATGGTACATTTATACAATGGAATTCTATGCAGCAGAAAGAAAGAAGGAGCTCCTACCCTTTGCAACAGGATGGGCAGAACTAGAGAGCATTATGCTAAGTGAAATAAGGCAAGAGGTGAAAGACAAGTACCATATGATCTCACCTTTAACAGGAACCTAATCAACAAAACAAACAAACAAGCATAATATAACCAAAGACACTGAAATTGAGAACAGGCTGACAGTCACCAGAGGGTAGAGGGGAGGGAATTCCAGGGGAAAATGCGAAGTGTTTAGAGCAACAAGTATAAAAGACACATGGACAAAAACTAGGGAGGGTGGAAATGGGAGGGAGGTGGGGAGGGCTGGGGCAGTAGGTCCGGATAGGAGTAGAAGACAGAAAACTGTACAAGAACAACAATTAAAATAAAATAAAATTTTTAAAAAAGAGAATAAAGTACCTAGGAAAAAAATAACAAAGGGTGTGAAAAACCTATATACTGAAAACTACAAAGCATACTAAAATAGATAGAAAAAGATACAATGAAATGGAAATATGTTCTGTGATGACGGATTAGAAGAATCAATAGAGTTGAAATAGCCATATTACTCAAAGCAATATACAAGTTTAATGTAATTTCCATCAAAATCCCAATGTCATTTTTAAAAGAAATAGAAAAAAATCGTGGATTTGTTTGTAACCACAAAAAAATAAATAAAATAAACAAACCCCAAATAGAGGAAGCAATTCTGAGAAAAGAGAGTGAAGCCATTGGTATAATAATACCTGATTTCAACTTATCCTACAGAGCTACGATAATCAAAACAGTGTGGTATTGGCAGAAAAACAGATACATGGATCAATGGAAGAGAACTGAGTGTCCAGTTATAAAATCACATTGATATAGGCAGGTAATTTTTGACAAAGGAGTGAGAAACACACAATGGAGAAGAGAAAATCCCTTCAATAAATGGTGATGGGAAAATTGGAAAGCCACATGCAAAAGGATGAAACTAGATTACAGTTTGTCCCCATGTACAAAAATTAATTCAAACTGGATCAAAGACTTAAATATATGGTCAAAAACAATAAATTACATAGAGGAAAACATAGGTACTAAACTTATGGATCTTGTTTGTGGAGAATGTTTTATGAATTTAACTCCAAAGGCAAGGGAAGTCAAGGCAAAAATAAAGGAATGGGACTATATTAAACTAAAAGGCTTCTGCACAGCAAAAGAAACCAACAACAAAACAAAGAGGCAACCAACCAGATGGGAAATATTTGCAAACAACAGCTCTGACAAATGTTTAATGTCCAAAATACATAGAGAATTCATAAAACTCAAAACCAGACAAACAATTCAGTTGGAAAAAATGGCAGGGGATCTGAACAGACACTTCTCCCAAGAAGACAAACAAATGGTGAACAGATATATGAAAAGATTCTCAAGCTCACTAGCTATTAGGGAGATGCCAATCAAAACTATCATGAGATACCATCTCACACCTGTTACAATGGTTACTATCAACAAGACAAGTGATCACAAGTGTTGGAGACGTTGTGAAGAAAAGGGAATCCTCATTCACTGCTAGTGAGAATGTAGACTGCTACAGCCATTATGGAAAACAATCTGATGGTTCCTAAAAAAATTAAAAATAGAGCTACCATATCACTCAGTAATCCCTTTTCTGGGTATCTACCCATAAAACTCAAAAGCATGTATTCACAAAGATATATTCACTCCTTTGTTCATTGCAGCATTATTCACAGTGGCCAAGACATTAAGACAATCAAAATGTTGTTTGACAGAGGATTGGATAAAGAAGATGTGGTATGTATATATGTGCAATGTAATAATACCCAGCCATGAGAAAAGACTAAATACTTCCATTGGTGACAATATGGATGGACCTTAAAAATATTATGCTAAGTGAAGTCAGTCAGAAATAGCTAAGAGCCATATAATTTCACTCATATATGGGATATAAAACTGAAACTCATGGACACAGACAACAATGTGATTACCACAAGGAAGGGGGTTGGAGGTGCAGGGTGGAGAGGGGCCTAATATATGGTGACAGAAAATGGTTTGACTTTAGGTACTGGGCACGTAGTGGAATATAGAGATCTAGAACCACAGAAATATACAGTTGAAACCTAGTGATCTTATTAGCCAATGTCACCCCAATTAATTTAATTTAAACAAAATTTTAAAAAAAGAATGTCACTCTCCATCAAGTTCCCATATAAATTGGATTCTCCTAGTCCCACCCTTTAAACTCTCTCTCGCCAGTGGAACTGAGAGCAATGTCATACAAGGAAAGTTGTAAAAACTTCTCGCAAGAGTTTAACATGTGGTCATTTTAAGTTAGATCTGTTTTTTACTTGCTTGTTTTCTTATTTTTGTTAGTTTTGAAAGGCAGCTGTTAAGGAAAGCAAGAATGGCTTCTAATAAAACAATGAATGGAGCAAAAAGACTGTCAGGCTTTAGAAAAAATAAGAGCTTTAGTAATGGACATGTTACCTTTGAGAAGCCTGTCAGAGCTCCAAATGGGAGTTAGACAGTTGATGTAGACTTTAGGAGTAATGTTTAGGCTGGTATTATAAATTTGATGTTAAAATGGTATTTACACGAAAACAAATGTAGAAGGTAAAGAAGTTTGAGGACTGAGCCATGCAACATTCCATCATTTAGTGGGTATGGAAAATTGGGAAAGTTAGAAAAGCTTATAAAGGACCACTGAGAAGGATCAAAAGGAGAAAGCTATGCACTCTCAAAAAGGAGGATGAGAGAAATGCCATCAAATTCTGCCAAAAAGTTGAATAAGAGTAGGTCTGAGAATTGATCATTGAGTTTTGTGACTGAATACATGCTATCTTAGAATAATGATAAGGACAAAAGTCAGAGTAAATTGGGAGCTTAAGAGAGAATGGGGAGGCAGGGCTGGCAGTAGGGTTATACAATTCCCTCAGAGCTTTTTCAAATTTAAAAAATACCAACAAATGGAAACTCATTCTAGGAAAAACTGGCCTCTTCTCCACAAAAATGTCAATGTCAAAAATGATTTTTAAAAAAGCTGAGGAATTGTTCCAGATTAAAAGAGATCAATGAAACATGATTAACAAGTTCTAGATATGATTCTTGATTGAACCCTGAGTAAGGGGAAAATTGTTAGGAGAAACAACATTGAAAAAATGATAAAATTTGAATATGGTCTGGATTTTAAATGAAGGTATTATATCAATGCTAAACTTCCCAAATTTGATCACATAATTGTAGTCATATAATTGGAATGCCTTTGTTATTTGGAGATGTATTCTGAAGCACATAGGGGTAAAAGATTTTGATAGATGCAACTTTTACTCAAGTGATTCAGAAAAAGTACATATGCATACATATAAGTATATAAAATAATAAATATAAATATAAAATGATACATGAAGAATACAGAAAAATATATACAAGTAAATTTGAGTGAAGGTTGCATGGCAGTTCTCTGTATTATTCTTACAACCTTTTTGGAAATTTGAAATTATTTTCTAATAAAACATTTTAAAAATGTTATAGTGGTTGTTTCTGAATAATAAAATAACACTTTTTTATCTCCTTATCTCTATTTCCTTTTCAATAGCAAACAGTGATCAATTACATAAAATATAAATATTTTTAATGATAAGAAAATATATCAGTCTATCAATCACTCAAAAGGCAAGTGTTTTAATTATTTGAGCAAAGGCTAATTTAATGAGAAATATTTACCAGATTTTTAAAAAGATTTTATTTATCTTCAGAGAAAGGAGAAGGGAAGGAGAAAAAGAGGAAGAGAAACACCAATGCATAACCAAAACATCTATTGCCTGCCTCTTGCACATACTCCAACTGACCAGGGACCAAACCCACAACCCAGGCATGTGCCTCAACTGGTAATCCAACCAGTGACTTGGCAACCTTTAGTTTTGGAGGATGACACCCAACCAAGTCACACCAGTCAGGGTCAGATATTTCTTGCAATTTCTTGTAATTTCTTGATCTGTATTTCACAGATCTTTAATAATGAGATTATATCCCTAAATGTGATATGTCATGGACCAGTGTTCACTTACCAAAAAAGAGAAGCTGACTTCATAAGTTATACAAATGTCTAATCACTATTTTGTATACCTGAAACTAATGTAGGTCAACTATATTTGAAACTTTTTTTTTAATTAAATTTTATTTTAATTGTTGTTCTTATACAGTCTTCTGTTTTCTACTCCCATCCCGTCCCTCCGCCCCAGCCCTCCCC
>PVKU01014161.1:0-24588 GCA_004027475.1 Anoura caudifer
AATCTTGGCTAATGTAATTATGATGTGCCTTGGTGTGTTCCTCCTTGGGTCCACCTTCTTTGGGACTCTCTGAGCTTCCTGGACTTCCTGGAAGTCTATTTCCTTTGCCAGATTGGGGAAGTTCTCCTTTATTATTTGTTCAAATAAGTTTTCCACTTGTTGCTCTTCCTCTTCCCCTTCTGGTACCCCTATAATTCAGGTGTTGGGATGTTTAAAGATGTCCTGGAGGTTCCTAAGCCTCTCCTCATTTTTTTGAATTCTTGTTTCTTCATCCTTTTCTGTTTGGTTGTTTATTTCTTCCTTCTGGTCATTTCTTTCTTCCTTCTGGTGCACTTCATTGATTTGAGCCCCAGTTTTCCTCCCATCTCTACTGGTTCCCTGTGTGTTTTTCTTCATTTCACTTATTGTAGCCTTCATTTGTTCATCTAATTTATGAGCAAAATCAACCAATTCTGTGAGCATCCTGGTCACCAGGGCTTTGAACTGTGCATCTGATAGGTTGGCTATCTCTTGGTCACTTAGATGAATTGGCTTTGGGGCTTTGATTTGTTCTCCAGTTTGAGCCATTTTGGGGTTTTTTGTTTGTTGGTTTTTGTTTTTTGGCCTGGTTGTGGCTGTTACATAGTAGGGGTGGAGCTTTAGGTGTTCCCCAGGGCGGAGCAGCCCAGTTTCTGGGTAGTGACACTGCATGTGGGGGCGGGGTCCAAGAGGGAACAATGGCGCTTGCTCCACTCTCTGTCGGATTCCAGTCCCTTCCGCCGCTTCCCCTTCACCTGGATTATATGTGGGCAAATGTGGGACCACCTGGTCAGCCAGCCACCTTGCACAGCCTCACTGGGTCTGCACAGTTGCCACCCCATGCCCGGGGTCCACTAGCCACCGCCTGTGCACCTGGGATCTGCCAGCCGCTGCTGCCTGCATGCCCAGTGGGCATCTCCGCTTTTTCCTGCTGCGACTCCGCCCCTCTTACCGGTCTGGATGGTTGTTGGACTTCTGTACAGTTCAATTTTCTATAGTTCTGGTTGTTTTCTTGTTTCTAAATCTTTGTTGCCCTTAATTTTGGTTGTGAGAGGAGGCACAGTGTGTCCACCTACACCTCCATCTTGGCTGGTAGTCCAGATTTTTTTTAAAATATTGATTCTAGGTCCTGGCTGGTGTAGCTCAATGGATTGAGTGTGGGCCTGCAAACCAAAGGGTTGCTGGTTCAATTGCCAGCCAGGGCACATGCTTGGGTTGCGTACCAGGTCCCCAGCATTCAAGGGGCAACCACACATTGATATTTCTCTTCCTCACTTTCTCCCTCCCTTCCCCTCTGTCTATAAAAATAAATAAAATCTTTAAAATTAAAAATAAAATTGATCCTAGAGAGAGGGGAAGAGAGGGAGAAAGGGAGCAAAGCATTGATGTGAGAGAAAAACATTGATCAGTTGCCTCTTGCACATGACCCCACTGGGAACCGAACCCACAACCCGGGCATGTGCCCTGACTGGAAATAAACCCACGACCCTTCAGTTTACAGGATGACACCCAACCAAGTGACCCACACCAGTCAGAACTATGCTTACTAAGTTTTAAAAGTTTTTGAAAATGTGGAAGCAAAATAGCTAATTTTACCAAATAAACTACGAAACAAAATTTAATTGAAATTATCACTGTTACTTATTGATAGCTTCCCATATGTTAGGCCTTGAAGATATTTTATATCATCCCATCCTCAAAGCAACCTTTTTACAGATGGGAAATATGGTTAGCTATTTCATTCATTCACTCATTCATCCTATTTAAAAATAATGTTTCAGTTCCTTAAATGTGGCAGATGCTTCAGTGCTGGGGATAAAGCAACAGGCAAAATCTGACTTGGATTCCAGATCTCACAGACCTTAGAATACAGTGAAGGAGACAGTTATTAATCAAATGATCATTTAATTTTGTAGCAGAATAGATCAGGGGAGGAAAAAGATTTGATCTAGTCATAGAGGTCAGAAAAAGCTTTCTGAGAAAATGACAACAGAGATTTGAAAGATAAATAGAAATTAATGTGTAAAAGGCCAGAAAAACACCGGAGGGGTGGGGAATAGCATATACAACAAAGTGTCTGTGGCAGGAAAGAGGTAATTTTGAGCAACCAAAAGCAGTCACAGCCTCAGGGCCAAAAGCAGGGAAACATGGTGTGACAAGAGGTTGAGAAGAGAGAGGTGCTGGCTATAGGATCTTGAAGTTGGGTTAAGGACTGGAATCTTTATCCTAGGAATAATTAGAAGCCAGTGCTGCTTAAACCCCTCAGGTTTGCCCAATGTGTCTTAGACTTCAGAACCTATTGGGATATTTCAGTGTAAAACCTTCAGTATCATTTTCTTTTAGGAATTATCATTAAAAAAAATAAAGAATGATAATCTTGAAGGTTTGATTTCTAATTTGCAAGTGTGTAATGTTAACATATTTTAGGGCATAGTACAAGTATGTGTCTGCACAATGGAACCAGGGTGAGAAGAGGATTCCTCAGAATGGCACAGAGATTTTCACAAGAACATGAAAAGCAAAATGATTCACTACATGGTGCCTTCCTTGCAGCTGTTTTCAAAAATGCATTCTTGAAAGTGAGCAAAGTTGCTAACTTCTTAATTTGAAAATACAGACTAATGCTTAATTTATACAATCCTATGTTTGCCAAATGTACTTTTCAAAGTTAAAAATTCATACGATTTTACTTTTACCTATATTCTCTAACCACCCTCCATCAGTCTATTTGATAATTTCTTGATCATGTACTTTAAGAATAGGTGTTCCCTATGGGCTTCCTTTCTATTACATAAAAATTCCATAAAGATTTATTTTTTCTAACCACTATACTGTACACCTAAAACTAATACAAAATAATACTGAGTGTAAACTGTAATGGAAAAATAAATTTTTTTTTAAATTTTTAAAAAAGATTTATTTTTTAACTTCATAATATTTACTATTTAGACAATTAAATATCATGGCCTTAACAAACTTCTTTCAGTCATTTCCTGATAATTATGCAAAACACCGTGATAATTTCCAGGCTAGTGGAATGACTCTTAAATTCTGTCATTAAAAAATTCAAAATCTTTTAACTTGTTACAAAATTAAGATGTGAACTATTTACTCATTTCAATTACACTTATTAGTTTCATTTATTGGAAAGGACTCATTGAGTATCTAATGTTTACAGAAACTGGAGTAGTTCCTTTTTTTAAGAGTGAGGTGGTAAAGAATCTATTTCCATTGCGGGAAAGAAATCGGAAGCAGGCCTGATATATACTCTCCAGATCCTTGGAATAGTCCATTTTTTTAAAGAGTCATACCCAACACTGAGTAGGTACAGGAAAGCTATTTTAGGTAACCCCACAATATTCTTAAATGACTCACAATTTACTGTAACTTCAAAACACTTCCTGTCCAAAGTCTGCATGCACTCATTTCATTGACCAAATTGAACATTTCAATGTGTGAACTGCTAACAGAGATTGATTTGGGGCAGGCTGGCATCCTTGATATTATTGCGGCATCTGGACCACAGGAATGGCTTTAGCGGAATCTGTTTGGCTACATCTTCCTCAGAGAACAGGTTGATCTTCCTATGCCCTTTTAATCAAGTGTCCACATAATGAGAAGTATAAAATCAAAACTTCCTTATTTAGTAGCGATCTATTTACTATTTATTTAGTAGCAATCTTCCTATTGCTGCTGAACGTGGGCAGCAATGTCCAAATACTCATTTCAATGTATGATTTTCACTTATATGAAGCTTTATCATCTGGGTTAAAATGATTATAGAACAAAAGGGATTAAATATTTAGGACAAACGGAAAAATAAGCAAACCCAGAGCTATTGTTTGGGGAGCAGAGAGACAAAGCAACACAGTTTTCACTGATTAAACTGTCTCTGCCTACATCAGTCCTACAAAGGAAGAAGCTGACCTTCAGTCAAGGGACAAATACCTCCTATATTGGGAATATAATAAGGAAACTCATGTTGGCCAGCACAGAAATATTGTTTTGGCTTGCTAAAGAACTTCAGTCTACAACTGATTTTGCATAAATAGCAGTAATAACATGCATACATCTAGCAGGAAGATTGATAAACCAATGGGAACCATGAGGTTGAATATAAGATCTGAAGAAAACAGACCCACAGGAACCTCCAGTTCAAGGTAACCTCATCAAGACTACTCTTAACCTGGGAGAACGCCAGATCTTCCCTCCAGTTTACTTAGGAATAAAAGGACATCACCAAAGAAGGTTAGATGCAGAGATAAATCGTCACCAGTTCTCCAAGCTACCCAGATAAGAACTCACAGTCTATTTTTAACTCCTTTGCATTTTTCAGTGCAGCCACTCCCCATTCCCTCCCAGAAGCAAAATCAATAGACTTTGGAAAATCAAAGCAATTCACAAAGTGAAATGAGTAGCCATGAGGCCAAGTGAAAAGGTCTATTCTTGCAAAGCCCTTTAATTGAGGAAGGTCCCTCCCAGAAGAGTCCCTGCATAAATTAAGTTCATTATTGCAATTGAGATGTGTGGAAAAATAATGGTTGAAAGACCTAAATTGTTATTCTTGGAAGCAATATACACTGGTGTGTTCTGGGTCTGCTTTAAATGTGAATATGTAAATAAACTGTCTTGACTGTAAATCTAATAAAATAACCCAATAATCAAATAATCAATAGCTGTTAATCCTTCTTTGTCTCAAGAACATATCACATCACTGTGAGATTTCTCTTTGGTTGTCAAAACTGGGTCTGGCCCTGACAGGTGTGTCTCAGTGGGTTGGGTGTCACTCACAAACTGAACGTGGCCAGTTTCATTCCTGGTCAGGGGATTATGCCTGAGTTACTGGCCAGGCCCCTGGTTGGGGTTGGATGAGAGGCAACCCACTGATGTTTCCCTCCCTCTTTCTCCCTCCTTTCCCCTGTCTGTAAATAAAAAAATAAAATCTTAAAAAATAAAAAGCTGGGTCTGAACCCAATAAGGCCAAGTGGTTCAGTCAACCTGACAAAGAAACTAGTACTAGCATTGTTTAAAGCTACATTCACCCATTACTACATATAAATCAAAAGTTTAGGCAAGTAAGCGCTACCTTGAAAATATCTGGCTTAACTCGGTCCATATACCTACTGGTAAGAAAACCATGTATATATTGCCCATATTGATGCTTTCTACCAAAAATCAAAATAGGCAAAATTCATATAGGCTTATACACTGCCTCATTTTAAAATGAAATTGAGAATAATTAAATTTATAAAATGAAGTAAATCCAAGTAAATGAATACAGAAAATGAAATGAAGAGCTGAGATCCCAAATGTCCAACATGCAGTCGTGATCAACTATTAGGACTAAGAAGACATGTTACCCGGTGGTCCCCCCCCCCCCCCCCCCCCCCGCATTTGGAGGTAAGTATTTGGTGCAGCACAAGTTTCCATGGAACCAGTGTGTTTCAACATTGGGCAAATGACACCACCTAGTCAGACAACAGGGCTGCCTCTCTAGAACTCTCCACAACATGTTTCAAAATGGACTTCATTGTGAAGTTTTAAATAACATTCCTCCATCATTGTGAAGAATCTTCCCAAATTAACCCCAGTCGTCATTGTGAAATGCAACGTGAGAAGCAGTTTGGGAAGGCATTCAGGAGCTGCACCGAACACTTCACCGTGTGTGTACGTGCACACGCGGTCACGTCCACATAATTCCTCCCAGGGATTATAACACCCTAAGTAAACTTTGAAGGCACAATATACTGCTTTATACACCACTTCTGAAAAATAATAATTGCACTAAATAAAATAAATAGTAAGGAGTAAATTAGAAAGAATCCGACAGATTCCTGTTTTTACCTCGTGCTTAAATTATAGGTTAAATGTTTTCCCTGCCAGCAAGCTGGAGGCTGTGGGGGAGGAGGAGAGCGCTAGATTACACGGGATTCCTTTTAGCTCATGAAAGATAAATATAAATTCCTAGCGTCTTCCCTATTGACTCAATAAAAATATAAGGTGCTCTAAGCAGCCAGAAGCTCCTCTTTTTAAATTCCATTTTATGATTCAATCCAGAACAACGTGTCTTCGCAGAGTTCCTACAGCGCTGGGAGAAGAGCATGGGAACAAATGTGCCTTAAGAAGCAGCCATCGGGTGCCCAGGTTTGAAGAGAAATCTTTCCTTTCACCTGTTCCGCCGGAGACTTGCTGCCCGAGTAAGGACAGCGCGTTCTCGACCGGCCTTGCACAGCCTGGCTTGGGCCCCCGACTCCTACACCCAGGTGAGAGCCGGAGTTCTTCTGATCCTAGGCACCTCATCTCTCATCCCAAATGGAACGTGTCGGAGGTGGTGGTAGGAAAATCTACCTGCTGTGGCATTTATGTTATAAATGACTTTTTTTTTTTTTTTCCCCATTTTGAACTAGCCGGCCTAAAGCACATTTCGTGAGTAAAAGCAACCTCGCTGGCCCTCGTCGGGTACTGGGAAAGAAGGCAGCCCCAACCCCGCGCCGAGCGGGCGCCCTCTGGTGGCCGGACGCGCCAGAAGCGCGGCGGCGCCCCCGTTCACCCCGAGGCTCTAAGAACTCAGGCGTCGGGCGAGCTGCCGCGGTGGGCAAGGGGGGCGCGGCAGATAAGTGCCCGCAGCCCCCGGGACGTGGCGGAGCCGGCTCGCGTAGCCTCCTCCACTCTCACCCGAGGGGTGGGAGGAGGTAGGCCAACGCCCGGAAATAACGCATGCCACTTCCCCTGCCATCTCTAGTTCCCAACCCCAGGCGAGGGGGGAGAGCAGCGGAGAAACATGGAGAAGGGAGGGCGAGAACGCAGCACGGCTGGGAATCTACCCGGGATAGTCTAGAGCGAGAGCTCGGGAGAAGGCAGCGAGTGCCAGGGTAGCTGCAAACGGATGTGGGCTGGAGCTGGACCCGTGGAGTCGAGCACCACGTTTTCTTAGCACTGACTCAAGAACTCTGAGCTCGCAGGTGCTACTCGGGAGTACTAACCGTACTTCTCCGTAAAAGAAAAACATTCTGTAAATCACTTGAATCCAGTATTAGGACAGTGTGTGCAGGGTGGTGGGAGGGAGGTGTTAATTTCTCACTGGTGCTCTCACGTGCAAGCACGTTTCTTACTAACTGAACGGCCGTTAGAGCGGTGCATATGTATGCATGTCTATCTTTACATTTCTATTTTTAAGTAGGAAAATGCAGTCCTTATTGTCGAAGTGGACAACGAGGGCTTACTGAGAAATGTTCTAGGTGGGAAGGAGAGTAAGAAGTGAAGGATGACTCTTCTGGGTAAATGGAAAAGGGAATCTGCGGTGAGACCCCCTCCCATTTCAGAAGCCCGTGGTGTGTCCCTTAGTAATCGTGTATGTGTGTATTACTGAATTAACTAATTTTTTAAAGGCTTAGACTGTAGAATTTCCTTCAGCTGTTGTGTCCAACGAAACAGTAAAAAAGATCTTCAGAAAGCCACCATCTATGTAGCCAACTGCCCTTTTAAAAATAAACTCTAATATTAAATCGACACAATCAAAAGCAAATCCGGGCCAGAGCAGTAGGTACTTGAAACCCGAATCTGCATTCCGTTCCTCTAGTGCACAGCTCTGAGGTGGGGGAGGCAGTTTGTGCTGGTGCCTGATGTATAATCGGGTTAATCCAGTAGACAAAGAATAAACCAATAGCCCTCCCACCTCACTTCCCGCTCCCCTTCCCCTCCCCCTTCTTCTCTCCCCGTCGCCCCCTCGAGGGGGATCAGAAAAGGGGAGAGGTGGGCTTGAAATGGATTCCTAATAAAGTCTTAAAACCTGCAACTTGTTGTAAATGCTAACATTGCATGGACCAGAGTAGTTTTAAATGTTCATTCCCTTTTCCTAGTGGAGGGGAGAAAGTTCCATAAATCAGCCCGAGCCTATGGCGCGTCCTCATGGCCTCTGGGGAAATCTTAAGGTCAGTGTTTCCTTGAAACTAGATAAACTGACCCCGCCGTGCCCAGCCGGGCCCCGCGGGCTCCCCGAGTGACGGCGCCCGGGCGGCAGGACCAGCCCGGGGACGCGCAGGGCGGCGCGGTTGCCCTTTTGAATGCCTCCTGCGGCTCGGAGCGCTGGCGGGCGCTGGAGTGTGAGTGAATGTAGCCCTGCGGAGCCAATGAGCTGGGACCGGATGCGATATATCCTCTGGGACAACAACTGCTCTGTTCCGCCTCGGATCCACATGACGCCACTTACTGCTGCCGCGGCCGCCGCAGAGCTCCCTGCCTCCTCCGGAAAGGCGAGGGCGCAGGCCAACCACGAGCCCCCCCCGCCCGGGCCCCAGACCCTCCTCCTCCTCCTCCTCCTCCTCCTCCTCCTCCTCCGCACCCACCGCCCCCGCCTCGGCCTCGTCGCCGCGCCTCCACAACGCCCAGTCTGCACTACCGAGAGCTGCGCGCAGTAGCGCGAGCGGAGGAGAGGGGCCGGCGGAGCGCGCAGCGCCCAGGCCCCCGCGCCCGCCCGGCCCGCGGCCCCGCGCCGCCTCCGCTCCGATGCAGTGGCAGCCTCAGGATTTGGCCATCTGGCTTTAGGTTCTCAGTAAGGCCGTTTTCTTTTCTCATTCGCTAATCTGCCAGGAAAAGAGACTCGCCGTTGGCGCTTCGGCCTCCAGTTCATTGAGAAAAAAGAGGAAATACTCCGCGTGCGCTTCTGGAAAGGGGGGTCGACTACAGCCTCGAACCCCGGGGTGTTCATCGGCTAGGGACTTGGTTCCGGATTTTCCTTTCCTTATTAACTCCTACCGATTGCTCGGAAGTTGGACTTAAGCAGAGTTTGGAAAGAAGGGGGGAAAAGTTTGCATCGGGGCTGGAATTATTTGCACAACGCAGGAAGAAGAGAATCCAACGGAGAGGGGTTGGTGCAAAGCCGCGATCACGGTGAGGCGCGTTTTGCTCTTCCCTTCCTGGCACCGTGGCCGGCGGTTGTGGGCAACATGGAGTAGGTGCAGCCGGACCCAGAGTGGGGTCTCTCTCCTCAGGCCTTCCATTCTCTAACTTACAGGTTCCCCGCGGGATCCAGAGAGTTGTCCACGGGTCTGCCTTGCCAGAGGCTCGGCCTGCCTGGGCGGGAGCTGCAGTGCGCGCCTGGTGAAGTGTCCTCGACCCTGCGATCCCACGCGCCCGCGCTCTGGGGGGGTTGGGGTGGCGGACGGCAGGCAGAGAGACGGCTCCCAGACCCACATTGGTCCGAATTCGGAGCTGAGAGCGGGAGAAAACACCTTGTATTTTCCTGGTCTCCTTTGCAAGAGCCCGCATTTCTAACCTGTTCCTCTCCCGGGAAGGCGAGTCCTGGGAGAGGCTGTCCCCAAGCAGGGGTGCCGGTGGGACCCATGGCGCGCGAGTCGCTCGCCTCACGGGGGCAGCGAGACCCCGCGAGTGAAAAAAGGACGGGGGCCGGGTGGAGGGAGACCTCCGCCTCTGTTCCGTGTGTACCGAGAGCCCGGTGCGGGTGGGAGCGTCGCTCTGCCTGGCACCGGGTCTCTTGCGGTTCGAAAGTGCAGCTTTCTCATTTTTCCGTTCTCCGTGGTCGGCCCGGGTCATGCTTTATTTTATTTTTGGAAAATTGGGCTGACCCAACACAGGAAGAAAGTCATCAAGCGGTCGCGATCGGTTTCCATTACTTGAAAATAGGTGGCAAAAGAGGGTCGTTTTTGTGTTTTTTGTTTTTGTTTTTTTTTTTTAATTTCCTTTGGCTGATGCACTTTTCTGTTATTGCTGCTGATTTTTTTTTTAACTCGCAATCTTGTGCGTTTTTACAAAGCAGTTTCTGTGCTGGTTTGCCCCACCCTTGTGCTGAAGTCCTTTCGCCCTAATCCTTAGTCTGATCACACTTCTTAATGGGGGCTTCAAAGAGGAAGAGAGAGTGGGGGGTTGCGAAGGAGGCCAGGGGTCAGCAGAAATAACATGTTAAAAAAATATATCTCCCTTCCCCCAAAGATGCTTCTTTCCGCCACAAGTAAATCTACGCGGAAAGTTTCCAGTCCCGAGATGCGGGTCGTCCTGTGTGCCCGACCCGTGCAGTGGGGCCCTGGAAAAGGTCGTTTCTTTTAAAGCGACCTCTTTTATTAACTTTTAAGAAATACGTATGTGTATATGCCTACGTTTTTAATATATAGGCTTGTGCAAATTGTTGGCAGTGCTCCTTTGGTCAGTACGCGGTGTGGTCGCTCAGGGTGCGTGCCCCGGCTGTGTGGCTAAGGCAAGGCTTTCGTCCTCCAGGCGTCGCGGCTGGAAACCTGTGCCCGAAGTTCGAGGGCCTTTGCGGGAACGCCCTGCTGTGGGCTACGTGACCTCTGCTTGGGGGTGGAGTGGCTCCCTGTTGGAGCTGGAGGCAGTTCTCTGGGGTGGGGGAGATTTTAGCTGGAAAGGGAGGGGAGGGGAAAGTGTGCTCGAGCGTTTCACAGCACGTCCTCTACAGAGGCGCCCGCACCCCCCCCCCGCCTTCTCTGTGCGCCTGGAGCTTGTGGGGGGTGGGGGGGCAGCCTAGCCCCTGGGCTGAGTCAGTCCGCCCAGAGGAGAGTCCCTCGGGGCTCCGACTGTGTCCCACCTGCTTGGGACTGTGTAGGGCTGCTGATGAATCCGATAAACGGAGTGAAAGCTAGAGCAACGTTGTCTTCTCTGCTTTTCTGTTGGAAGTGAGATCCGGTTTCCAGCTCTGCCTTGTGCGGAATTGGGAGGCGTGTGTCACCTGCCCGTGTCTCTCTTCTAAAAATCTGAGGTTGGATGAAAGACCACTTTTGCCCGTTTTTCTTCATTGCAGACTTACTGGTAAAGGGGTGATAGTTTTGAAATTATATTATAAAGAGACTGCAATTAAAGCGATTACTTGTCACAATGATAGATTTGAGATGTGACACTTGAATTTTTAAAATACTTCCTGTTATCACCAACCGGTTTATGTTCTCAACTTAGAAATGGGCAAAACATATAAGGTTCTGACATAATTTAAGTTCTCCTGGGCAATTAGGCTGTAAAATATTTGACTTCTCAAGTTGAGAAGCTGCAAATAAGCTCCTGTCTTGTTGCTTGTGTGAATTTGGTTGAATGTGTTCTTGGCACCTAACAGGATTTGAATCAATTTGTTTTTAATTCTAAAACTTTGCCTACTATGTAGTTAATGGTAGTGCATGCTTGTTGTAAAATTTACAGCTATTCTTTTTGGGAGTGGGGGGAATACCTGCTTTTTTCCTGCCATATTCATCATGTGGGATTTTATAAAGTTACAGGATGCTGGCTAAAATCATAGTTTAAGTTACAGTTTGATGTAAAAGCAGACTTAAAGTAAGAATCTATAGGCTGATTATTAACTCTAAAGACAAATGGCCACAATAATCTTAAACATTTTCAAATTTGGAAAAGATGTTCAACTTTTGAAAATGTCAGTTGCAATAATTAAGTTTCTACATTCCTTGTTTGCAATTTTTACATTGAACCTGAACCTTGCAAATTTTGTTTATTTGAATAAGGAATTGTTACTTCTGCGTGATTGAAATGAAGATCAGCTTTGTGTTACTACACAGCACAGGATTAAAGAATTGTTAATAACCAGCCAAAATTGTACGTTTTGATGCAGGCATTGATTGTGTGGCTATTCTCTAAACCCCCCACAGCCACTTGGATATAAATCATATTTCTCTAGGGGAAGTGGAAAGTGAAGAGTTAACATAGGTGGGTGGAGAGTGGGAAGTATCCTGAAGTGTAAACGTACTCTTTCCTCTTCATTTCTGCAGGAATTCAGATGTGTTCTAAGCCTGCTGGAGTAACCACATTTCCAAGACCTGATGGAGGCCAGAGCTCAGAGTGGCAGTGGTTCGCACCCCTTGCTGCAGGCACCCCGTGACAGTAGCAGACAGCGTGGGGAGCCTGACCCTAGAGAAGCCCTCACCCAGCAGGTACACGTGTTGTCTCTGGATCAGATCAGAGCTATACGAAACACCAATGAGTACACGGAGGGGCCTACTGTGGTCCCGAGACCTGGCCTCAAGCCTGCCCCTCGCCCCTCCGCTCAGCACAAACATGAGAGACTCCACGGTCTGCCCGAGCACCGCCAGCCCCCCAGGCTCCAGCACCCACACGTCCATTCTTCTGCACGAGCTTCGCTGTCCAGGTCCATCAGCACGGTCAGCTCAGGGTCTCGGAGCAGTATGAGGACAAGTACCAGCAGCAGTTCGTCTGAACACAGACTGTTGGGACCATCCCTCTCCTCCGGGACCGTTGCTGATGGGATAATCCGGGTGCAGCCCAAATCTGAGCTCAAGCCAGGTGAGCTTAAGCCGCTGAGCAAGGAAGATTTGGGCCTGCATGCCTACAGGTGTGAGGACTGCGGCAAGTGCAAGTGCAAGGAGTGCACCTATCCGAGGCCTCTGCCCTCAGACTGGATCTGCGACAAGCAGTGCCTTTGCTCGGCCCAGAACGTGATTGACTACGGGACTTGTGTGTGCTGTGTGAAAGGTCTCTTCTATCACTGTTCTAATGATGACGAGGACAACTGTGCTGACAACCCGTGTTCATGCAGCCAGTCTCACTGGTGCACTCGTTGGTCGGCCATGGGTGTCATGTCCCTCTTTTTGCCTTGTTTATGGTGTTACCTTCCAGCCACGGGTTGCCTTAAATTGTGCCAGGGGTGTTACGATCGGGTTAATAGGCCCGGATGCCGGTGTAAAAACTCCAACACAGTTTGCTGCAAAGTTCCCGCTGTCCCACCCAGGAACTTTGAAAAACCAACATAGCATCGTTAATCAGGAATGTTACAGTAATAAGAATTGTTCCTTTTTTTTTTTCCTTTCTTTTTAACACATATGCAACCAACTAAACAGTTATAATCTTGGCACTGTTACTAGAAAGTTGGGATATTCTTTGTGGTTTGCAGTGAAATGCTTTTGTCCATGTGCCATTTTAACTGATAACGCTTGCTAGAACTCAGTTCACGGAGCTCAAGGTACAGGGTACGGAACCTGGCGACTCGCGTGTTGCATAGGCTACAGCAACAGACACTCCTAAGCAAAATTTTTGTTTGTGAATAGTCCTCGCGAAATTTGTAAATTAGCAAACGACTTTCTCTCCCCCCCCATTGTTTTCTCCAGAGATAATGTGCTATATTTTTGTATATACAATAATATTTGCAACTGTGAAAAACAAATTGTGCCATGCTCTATGGCACAGTCACAAAATATTATACTAATATGTTGTACATTCGGAAGAATGTGAATCAATCAGTATGTTTTTAGATTGTATTTTGCCTTACAGAAAGCCTTTATTGTAAGACTCTATCCCTTTGGACTTCATGTATATTGTACAGTTACAGTAAAATTCAGCCTTTATTTTCTAATTTTTTCAACATATTGTTTAGTGTAAAGAATATTTATTTGAAGTTTTATTATTTTATAAAAAAGAATATTTATTTTAAGAGGCATCTTACAAATTTCACCCCTTTTATGAGGATGTCATAGTTGCTGCAAATGAGGGGTTACAGATGCAAATGTTCAATATAAAATAGAAAATATATTAACGTTTGAAATTAAACGGAGCCGTTTTGTCTTATTTTACCTTTCTTTTTTGAAGTGAAAGAAACCACATCCATAGTTTCACTTATCTACAAGATTATTTTTATCTTATGGTTGCTGCTTTCAAGTACTGTGGAGATTTGATGATTTTTGGAGATAATTCTAGCAATCAGAAGTAACTGAGCATTTAACAGACTTAATCTGTATTAATCTCGAGAACTCACATTGGTTATATCATTGCCCTTACTCTTACATCTGCTTTTGTAGATTTGCTGGCTTGCCTTTGTTTTGCAGGTTTGTTTGTTTGTTTTTTAATCTTCATTAAGGAGACGTCCCTAAAAGATTAATGATTGGGCTTTGTTTATATCCAGTATTAAGAATGAGTGCCATGAAGCTAATTCAAGACCAGGGAAATGAATTTAGTTCCCCCAGTGTTCATTGACTATCCTCTGTGTGTCAGGCATGCCGTATGCACATAGAAATGTTTATAAAGGAAGCAGAAATGTTTTCTTCACTTGGCTGATCATGGCTGTGCTTTTTCCAGTCTGTCTGGTTTGACTCTCAAGATTTGCTTTATCACCATGATACTGAATTCCTTATGTTAGGAAAGTTGGAAAATAGAGCATGTTTTCGCTTTGGGTCCAGGGTATTAGGAAGTGTCAGCCTACATATGTTGACCTAATAATTCAAGCTCAAGCAGGACAACTTGAGAGGGCCCTGTCTTATTTAATCAAATTACCCAGAAAAATTGCTAAATTTTACTGGGGGGCGGGGAGGGGAGATACAGCATGACAATAAGTATGTGTTTGCAGTTGTCTTTAGGGAGCAAACACACAGCAAGCCACTACAAGCCCATCTTGACAAATAACAAGGATTTTTTATTTGAATAAGTCACTTGATTAATTAGTCACTTTGTGGCTTATTACTTTTTTTTCTTCCAAAAGCACAACCTTTGCTGCCAAGAATCGCCGGAAGTCTAGGAAATGATTTACCTGTCATTATTGTTTAATCTCTCGTTTCCTGTTCTGAGGCTCCTTCTCTTCAGTTAAGAGGTCTCAGTGTGCAGATTGTCTTACCTATTTTTTTAACTGGCTTTCAAGGAACTATATCACCTCCTAAACCAACACGTTGCTGTAAGGACCTTCAATTTCCTCTACACTTTTTCCAAAAAACACAAGGCTAAATTAATTTAGAAATGATTTACTCTAAGTTTCAACTTTGGGGTACTGAATATTGCAATGCTAATACTTGTAAAATTTAACCCTTTAAATGGTCTAAGAAGAATAAGAATGTTCAAAAATTGGGCAGGGTTTCTTATTGCAAGATTTGTAAAGCCCCAAAAATCTGACTTATTCGCTATGTTCATCAAAAAGTGCCCTATTTACTGATGAAGAAAATGGTTTTCACCACAGAAGCCATTTTCCAACTGCGTCAGAGGCAATTGGGTGTTCCTTGAAGAGGTGGAGAATCCATCACTGTGGGCCCTGAATCAGGGCCTCTGATGATGTGGCCTAGGAATCTGCCTTTTTAATCATTCCACTGGTGATCACACACAGTTTGAGGACTGTCTAAGGAAGGCTCTCTCTCTTTTTTTTTTTTTTTTTTTTTTGATGGGGAGTCCAATATAAAATGATTCACTAGGTTGAATGTAGAACATTGTGAGAAGAGGATTTGGTGTAAATATTTATGAAGTCCTGATGAAAATTATTTAAAGATTTATAAATGGGAAAACTGGATTCCTCAATAAGATTCCAACCAACCTATTAAATGGCAAGTTTAACTGTAAGCCTGTATGGAGTTCATTTTCAGAATATGGAAAATTAACTGTTTATGTCTAAACACATTAAAAACAGGTGGTGCTCTCCCACGTGTTAAAGTCATCTCACTTGAGATACGCAGGAATAACCACCTCAAGGTCTTCATCTCTAAATTCATAAAAATTCATAATTACAATGAGTTGAAAATCAATGCCCATTATTTTGATACGGTGACTGCTAAACATTTGCAGAAATCTTAACTATATTTTTCTGGTGTAGAAGATTTTTATTTTTTTAGAAACCACATTTTCTGTAGGGAGGTTCATTTAAGAGTGACAACTTGATTGTTACTTAAAACATTCAGATGTGTTTTGAGGAGAATTTTTTTTTAAGGCCCTGCCAAATTTCTGCCATGGAGCACCCTCTGGGGATTGTCTGTGAAAGAAGAAAGCAAAAACTAAGCACAGGTGCTCCCAACCAAACTGGAGAAACTTCTCCAACACACATGCGCCTCAGGATTGCCTGCCTCTGTGCAGTAGAAGTCAAGATGCCAATGATGTCAGGACAGTGTATTTGCTCTGCATGGTGCTGTGAGGTATCTGAGTGGCAGTTGAGGAGTTTGATGTAATCTATCAAATTTTGAGCATATAGGTCAAAATTCAAAGGTTTCATAGGTTCATAGTTTCACTTCCAGTTACATCCATAATGGCCATTTGCCTTCCTCTTCTGTTCAAAAGGACTAGAATGTCGGTGCAACGGTATCAACTTGGAAAATTGTTTAGTGTTTAGTGTAGATCATAAACAAGAGTGTCATCTTGTGTAGAATATTTTATGCTATTTGAGTCAAGGAAAATAAAAATAGAACATTAACTAGTTACATCAATACTGTATCAGTGTCCATTGTTTGGTTTTCATTATTCGTTAAGGCAAAAGTGATTTTAATTAGGACAATTGCCTCATTTCTCTGTGACATCCTAAAGGTGGATCTCCATTGATTGAAGACTAGAGCAAAATTTTAAAATAAGGCCTATCTGATTTGACCTAATTAGTCATCAGAGTGAAGCTATAGATCTGGTTTGGCCATTCGTGGGAGGATAAAACTGCTATAAAAATACACATGTATCCTATAGTTGGATTTCATTTGGATGCCACACCAACACTGTCCTCATATCATGGGAGACAACCATGTAAATACCTCTAATGACAGTGCACCTCTGCTCAAAATTAAGTCTAAAATATTTAACTTACAACCAAAAAGGAAAGGGAGGTAACAATAGAGCAAATAAGAAAAAAAAGATTACCACTTAAACTTTTATCCATGGCTGGCAAGTTGTTTCACATATTTATTTAAAACTGCATTTTGGTTGACATATTTTAAAAGCCAGTCTTATTTGGCAACTAACTTTTTTTTTTAGATAAACTATTAAAGGAGATTAGAATGAAGCCTATTGCCTTGGCCTCTGGATTGGCTAGATGAGGCATGCATGGCTTCAGCATACCACAAAGAAGTTTATTTCTCAAAACAGTTCTAATACAGAGAGAAGAATAATTCGGCTTAATACAAGGACCACTTGGAATGGAATTGGGGCACCAAAATAATTCAGCATTTTATTTTAACACATTTTTTGAGTAGCTACTCCTAGCAAATTACGGAGCTAGTTGACGTAATGCAAAAGGAAAAGGCTTAGCAACTGTAATACACAACGGGACTTACACAGCGAAGGCACAGGCACGGTGCCACGAAAGCACAAATATCGGAAATACGCCTGATACATCCTTAGTTGTGGGTGTGGTCTCCAGGTCTCTGCAACGGTTACTGCTATTTAAACAACCAAACAGTTTTTACTAGGAGCCATACAACAGAATTCTCATTACTGGTGAAATAAAACTGTTCATCATGCCAATATCCTAAATTCTAGATGAAATGTAGATGTTTGATTAATATTTGGACAGCTATATTTTGCTAAGTTTATTCTTAAAGGTTCATGACTCACTAATACCTTTCCCTAAAAAATATGGGTTAAAAATACATTTTAAAGACACTCAACTAAGAAATAAGTTGGAAAGGTCCATCTATTCTTGCTCTTCCAGTTTTGCTGGAATTCACCTGGTGTCATTAACCCATAGTTTTAGCCTGCTTCTGTACATAGAGTACAATGAATGCTTGTGAAGAATGAATTGGCCATAATAAAGCTGAGAAAAGAGTGTGGGTAGTGTGAAAGGAAGTGATTGAACTTTGAAGCAATTGTGTCCTTGCCAAAAAACAATGCCTGAACCCTGGCTGTTCAGGTCCATGTGATTCTCAAAGCCTACGGACCATCTCTAGCTCTTACGTTAATACAACTTACATTTTGAAATGATTTTATGTTCTAAATAGCATCTGGTTTATTGACTTGCATCAATAGGGCTTACAGTAAAGCAGGGTTCTGGTAAATGACATATTTATATCATCCTTCATTTCCCCCAGTTCTTAATAGGTGAAGTGCATCCTTTGTAGTCCCCGAGCCTGGCTCTAAAGTAGGCACAAATTAGCCCTCATAACTGGCTCATCAAACCAGAAAACTCTTCCTGACATGCCTGTTAGAAAGTCATGGTTATGAATTTAGAACAGCTTTTAAGGATGTGTATCTAATGTCACGGTGGACACTATAAAGCCTGGGACCAAGAGGCCTTGCATACATCAAGCAGTAGCAGATACAGAGCCTCCAGATACATTTAGTAACTGCTGTGTTGGCCAGCTGATGGCTAGGTGTCCCAAAAGATGTTTGTCTCTGACTCGTCATCACTCTGCTGATGAGGAACCGAATCCAGCAGCATGAGCAACCACACAGTCAACATTCCCATTCAGGTTAGATGTCACCTGGGTTCTGACCCACACCATTAGGATAGAGCCTAATCAATTAGTTCCAAGCATGTGCTAACACTGTACCTTTAAACTTTGGAGATGGACTTTTTATGGACTCTTGGTGTGATTCTAATCATCTGTGAGAAGTCACGGGAAAACCCAATAATGTGTCTTCTGGGTCTTTTCCCTGCCACATGGACCATCAAAATGGCAAGCCCAGAATGCAGTTACTTGTTGCTGATTTAATATTATTGTGTACCTTTGGTATCAAAGATGTTACAGTAAGAGGGGGGAAAGCATTCGCTGGATCCGTGGCTGTGCACTAGCAACTTGAGAATGATGCTAATAGCCTTTGGAAGCTACCATAATAATCCGTGACTGGCAGCATCACCCATTCCTGTGCTGGACAGTGTGATCCTCCAAGAGGGCATCTGGCAAGGTCTCAAGACACTTTCAGTTTTCACTACTAGGGGTGGGAGGGAGGAGCTATTGGCCTCTGGCAGGTACAGGCCAGGGACGCTCCTAAACATTCTATAATGCCCCACAGCAATTGTTCAGTTCAAAATGCCAATCCTGCTGAGTGTGAGAAACCCTGCCATGGAGGACACTGGGGGAGTAGTGGGGAGAATTTAATACATCCTTCTGTGTACATGGCAAGGAAGGCTGTCAGCTGTATGGGGGAGAGTGAGGTCAAAAGCTATGGGGAGATCACTGTAACCATAACTTTGGAACTTTCTGTCTGAGTGCTAAGCTTCTGAAATGCTTCTAGTGGAAAGATGCCCTACATTTGCAAACATCTATATATGTTCAATACGCCTACTTCCCTACAGTACTTCAAGTTCATGAGCTTTGGAGACAAGCCCCATTGAAAAGGCCTGCCTGTGTCACCGACTGTGTAGCCACAGGGAAGTCACTTCTCTGAGCCTGATGTCTTCATCTGAGAGCCAATAATCCCTGACCCAAAGGTTGTTGTGAAAGTTGAAGAGATGTGTGAAATACCAACCCTTGTGACTGGTACAAAGTAAGTCACAAAGAATATGTAATCACATTTTGTGTATCAGCTGATTTTCTTAAACCTCAGGTACAGTGTTTTTATGTAAAATTGTATTTTTCTATCGCACCGTACACTCAATATTATTTTGTATTAGTTTCATGTATTCATCATAGTATTTAGACAGTTACACTCCTTGCAAAGTGTACCCCCCGATATTTCCAGTACTACCCACCTGGCACTATTGTAATGACCATGTGATAGTCATCGCAATAGTGTTGACTGTACTTCTTATGCAGTACCCTACTTTCTGTGATGATTTTCTAAGTACCAGTTTGTACCTCAATCCCTTCACCTTTTTAACCCAGTCTCCCAACACCCCTCCCCTCTGGCAACCATCAGTATGTTCTCTGTATCTGTGTGTCTTTTTTTATTTTGTTCATTTTTGCTCTTTAGATACCATACATAAGTGAAATCATATGGTACTTGTCTTTCTCTGACTGACTTATTTCACTTAGCGTAATACCCTCTAGGTCCATCCATGCTGTTGCCAATGGTAAGATCTCATTCTTTTTTGTGGCTGAGCATCATTTCATTGTATATATGCACCATCCCTTTCTTAACCACTCATCTGTTGATGAGCACTTGGATCGCTCCCATATCTTCGCTGTTGTAAATAACACTGCAGTGACCATAAGGGGTGCATATCATATTTTGAATTAGTTTTTGGTTTTTTTCTGATATATACCTAAAAGTGGAATTGCTGGGTCATAAGGCAGTTCCACTTTTAATTTTTTGAGGGACCTCCATTCTCTTTTCCACAGTAGCTGCACCAGTCTGCATTCCCACAAACAGTGCATGAGGGTTCCCTTTTCTCCACATCCTCTCCAACATTCGTTGTTTGTTGATTCATTGATGGTAGCCATTCTGACAGGTGTGAGCTGATATCTCATTATGATTTTAATTTGCATTTCTCTGATGAATAGTTATGCTGAGCATCTTTTCATATGTCTATTGCCCAGTTGTTTTCCGCTGGAGAAGTGTCTGTACAGATCCTCTGCCCATTATTTAATTTTTTTCTTTTTAGTGTTGAGATGTATGAGTTTTTTTATATTTATAAATTTTGGATTTTAGCACTGTATCAGATATATCATTGGAAAACATCTTTTTCTATTTAGTAGGTTGTCTTTTCATTTTGTTGATACTTTTCTTTGATGTGCAAAAACTTTTTAGTTTGACATAGTCCCATTCATTTTTGTTTTTGTTTTGTTTTGTTTTTTCTATTCGTTGCAGAAGGAGAAACAGCAGAAAAAATTTTGGTTAGAGGAGTGTCAGAGATTTTACTTCCTATGTTTCTTTCTAGGAGTTTCATGGTTTCAATTCTTACATTTAACCTTTAATGCATTTCAAGTTCACTCTTGGGTGTGGTGTAAGGTGGTCTAGTTTCATTTTTTTTCCTTGCTTGTATCATTTCAATTTTTTAACACCATTTATTGAATTGACTTTCTTTACCCCATGATATGTTTTTGCCTCCTTTGTCATACTATATTAATTGATCATGTAGGCATGGGTCTATTTCTGGGTTCTTTATTCTTTTCCATTGCTCTGTATGTCCTTTTTTATGCCAGTACCATGCTGTTTTGATTACTGTGGACTTGTAATATAGATTGAAATCAGGTAGCATGATATCTCTAACTTCATTCTCCTTTCTCAAGATTTTATGGCTATTCAGGGTGTTTTGTGATGCCAGATAAATTTTGGATGATTTATTCTAGTTCTGTGAACAACACTATGGGTATTTTGATAAGAATTGCATTGAATCTATGCATTGCTTTGGGTAATATGGATATTTTAATGATGTTAATTCTTCCTATACATGAGTATGGTATATGCTTCCATTTATTTGTATCTACTTCTATTTCCTTCTTCATTGTATTCTAATTTTTCAAGTACAACTCTTTTACATCCTTAGTTAAATTTATTCCTAGGTATTTTATTTTATTTTTGATGTAATTGTATATGGGATTGTTTCCTTCATTTCCTTTCCTGATAATTCATTATTAGAATATAAAAATGCAATCAATTTCTGAATTTTAATTTTGTATCCAGCTACTTTACTGAATTTACTTATCAATTTTAGTAGTTTTTTGGTGGCATCTTTAAAGTTCTGTTTATACAGTTTCATACCATCTACAAATAATGACAGTTTTTGTTCTTCCTTTCCAATTTACATGTGTTTTTCTTTTCTTCTTTTTGTCTCATTGCTGTGGCTAGGACTCCTAGGCCTATGTTGAAGAAGAGTGGACATCCCTGTCTTGTTCCTTATAGGGGAAACACTTTCAGTTTTTCACAAATATTAGCTGTGAGTTTGTCATGTATGGCCTTTATTATGTTAAGGTAATAACATTTATCATAAACAGTGCTGGATTTCATCAAATGCTTCTTCTGCAACTATTGATAAGATCATATAATTTTTACTTTTCATTTTATTTATGTGGCATATCACATTTATTGATTTTGGGTATTGTACCAACCTTGCATCCTTGGAATAAATTCACTTGATCATGGTGTATGATCTTATTAATGCATTGCTGTATCTGTTTTGTTAATATTTTGTTGAGGATTTTTGTGTATGTGTTCATCAGGGATATTGGCCTATAATTTTCTTTCTTTTCAGTGTCTTTATCTAATTTTGGAATTAGGATAATACTGGCCTCATAAAATGAGCTTGGGAGTCTTCCTTCCTCTTAAGTTTTTTGGAATAGTTTTAGAAAGATAGGTGTTAGTTTTTCTTTGAATGTTTGTTAAAACTTACCTGTAAAGCCATCTGGTCCAAGACTTTTGTTTGTTGGAAGGTTTTGTTTGTTTGTTTGTTTTTGTTTTTTACTACTGCTTCAATTTTGTTTGTTGTAGTCTTTTCAGATGTTCTAGTTCTTCTTGTGAAGTTTTGTAAAATTGTACCTTTGGGGGGATTTATTCATTTCCTCCAGATTATCTAATTTATTTGCATATAGTTGTTTGTAATGTTTATTCATAATCCTTTGTATTTTTGTGACATCAGTTGTTACTTCTCCTCTTTCATTCCTAATCTTATTTATTTGGGTTTTCTCTTTTTTCTTGGTGAGTCTGGTTAAAGATTTATCCATCTTGTTTATCTCTTTAAAAAGAACCAGCTGCTGGTTTCATAGATTTTTTCTTTTTTTTACTCTGTTTTATGTATTTTTGCTCTGACCTTTATTACTTCCTTCCTTCTTCTCACTTTGGATTTGTTATTCTTTCTCTAGATCCTTTAGGTCAAAGGTGAGATTATCTGAGAGTTTTCTTGCTTGTTGAGGTAGGCCTGTTTTGCTATGAAGTTCCCTCTTAGGACAGCTTTCACCATGTCCCATAGACTCAGAGTTGTGTTCTCATTTTCATTTATCTCATGGTATCTTTTTATTTTTTTTCTTAGTCTTATTGTTAACCCACTTATCTTTAGTAACATGTTATTTAGTCTCCATATGTTTGTGTGTTTTTCATTTTTTCTGTAATTGAGTTCTACTTTTATACCATTGTGGTTAGAGAAGATGCTTGATATAATTTCAAACTTTTAAAATTTACTGTGGTCTATCCTAGAAAATGCTCCATGTGCACTTGAAAAGAATGTATGTTCTGTTGCTGCAGGGTAAAATGCTCTAAAAATATCAATTAAATCCATCTCACCTAGTGTGTCATTTAAGGTTGTTATTTCCTTGTTGATATTCTGTCTGAAAGATCTATCCATTGATGTCACTGGACTGATAAACTTCCCTACTCTCACTCAATTCCTGTCAGTCTCTCCTTTTGTGTCAATCAATATTTCCTTTATATATTCATGTGCTCCTATGTTGGGTAAATAAATGTTTGTGAGTATATCCTCTTGTTGGACTGATCCCTTCATCATTATGTATGTCCTTCTTCTCTCTCACTACAGCCTTTGTTTTAAAGTTTATTTTGTATGATATAAATATTGCCACACTAGTTTTTTTAAAGTTTCCATTTGCATGAAATAAATTTTTCTATCCCTTAGTTTCAGTCTGTGTGTGTCTTTTGATCTGAAGTAGGTTTCTTGTAGACAGCATATACATGGGTCTTGTTTTCTTATCCATTCAGCTACCTTATGTCTTTTGATTAGAACACTTACGCCATTTACATTTATAGTGATTATTGACAGGTCCCTAGTTATTGCCATTTTACTATACATATTTATGTTCCTCTTTCTTCTTCTTTCTTCTTAAAGAAGGCCTCTTAACATTTCTTGGAATATTGGTTTGGTGGTGATGAACTCCTTTAGCTGCTTCTTCTCTGGGAAGCTCTTTCTTTCTCCTTCAATTTTAAATAATAGCCTTGCTGGGTAGAGTAGTATTGGTTGTAGGACACTTTGAATATTTTGTGCCAGTCCTTCCTGCCCTGAAATGCTTCTGTTGAGAAATCAGCTGATAGTCTTATGGGATTTCCCTTGTAGGTAATTAACTGTCTTTTTCTTGCTGCTTTTAAGATGATCTCTTTGTGGAGTTCCCATCAGACTGTCAGCTGATTTCTCAAAAGAGACCTTACAGGCAAGAAGGGGCTGGAAAGAAGTATTCTAAGTCATGAAAGTCAAGGACCTACATCCAAGATTGCTCTATCCAGCAAACTGTCATTTAGAATGGAAGGAAAGATAAAGTGCTTCTCAGATAAGGTCAAGTTAAAGGAGTTCATCATCACCAAGCCCTTATTATATGAAATGTTAAAGGGACTTATTTAAGAAAAAGAAGATAAAAAATAGAACAGTAAAAGACAGCAAACTTACAGTTATTAACAACCACACCTAAAACAAAAGCAAACTAAGCAAGCAATAGAACAGGAGCAGGAACACAGAAATGGAGATCACATGGAGGGTTAGCAACAGGGGAGAGGGAGGAGGAGAGAGGGGAAAAGGAACAGAGAATAAGCAGCATAGACAGTGGGTAGAAAATAGACAGTGGGAGGGCAAGAATAGTGTGGGAAAAGAAGAAGCTAAAGAACTTATGACACACAGACATGAACTAAAGGGGGGAATGTGGGTGGAAGGGTGTGTGCAGGGTGGAGGGGAATGATGGGGGAGAAATGGGACAACTGTAATAGCATAATCAATAAAATTTTTAAAAAAGATTATCTCTTTGTATTTAAGCTTTGCCATTTTAATTATGATGTGTCTGTGTGGACCTCTTTGAGTTTATTTTGTTTGGGATTCTCTAATCTTTTTGTACTTGTATGCCTTTTTTCTTCACCAAGTTAGAGAAATTTTCGGTCATTATTTTTTCAAATAGGTTCTCAATCCCTTGCTTTCTTCTTCGTCTATGATGTACCCTACAATGTAGATGTTGTTGTGCTTGGTTTTTTTCTAGATGTCCTTTAAACTATCCTCAATTTTTTAATTCTTTTCTTTTCTTTCTTTCTTTGTTTCTTTTTTTTTCTTTTTTT
>PVKU01014162.1:0-24584 GCA_004027475.1 Anoura caudifer
GTTTATGAACCAAAAGTAACAGATGGCAAACAATAATGTTTTTAATTCTAATCAGAAGAAAACATATGTGATCGTTTGAAATATATTTACTAATAAAGACAACCAACATTCTGCTTTTACTTTTATTAGGTATTTATTTTATGCTGAATTTACTCCCGGGCCATAAGCTTTTGCTTCTTCAGTTTCTTCTGGGATATCTGGGGAAAGAAAATAATAAAAATGACTAAGTTTCCCAAAGAAACCCACATTACATCTAAAGGAGTAGGTCTTAGCTGAGTGAAAGAATTGGCCACCTCAACTGAGGTAGGGTTCTTTTGGCATAGTGATCAGGGATGTAAGTTTCAGCTGAAGTTCAATGAAGGCCAGGACACCAGCTGGTAAGGATTCCAGTGGCAAGAAGGATGGAGGATATTTAAGTGACAATAGCTAACAATGCTGTATGATATATGGGAAAGTTGGTAAGAATAAATCATGGGTTCTTATCATAAAGACTAATTTCCCCCTTTTCTTCTTCTTTAATCCTCACCCAAGGATGTTTATTGTCTCCAGAGAGAGGAAGGGGAGGAGGGAGAAAGACCAGCTGGTTGCCTCCTGTTCACACCCTGACTGGGGATCAAACCTGCAACCTTTTGGTGTACAGGATGATGCTCCAACTGAGCCACTGGGCCAGGGCTTTCCTTTTCTTCTCTATCTATGAGGACCTACTGTGGTAATCATTTCACAGTACATGTAAATCAAACAACCACGTTCTAGTCCACACCTTAAAGTGATATGAGGCAATTACCATATTTTGCCATGTATAATGCACACCCACATTTTTGGTCCAAACTTTCAGGAGAAAAAAAATCTTTCATTTTAATGTTTAAATTCAATTCTTATTTATTTATATTTAGATACTTGTTCTTTATATTATTGTAGTTTGCATATGGATATCATTATTTCTAAAGTTATGCATTTAATGTATAAGCATAAATAAAATAATTAAAAACATTTACATAGCTACAGAATCAGTACCATCCACATATAATGCACATTCTTATTTTCCCTCAAAAAGTACATACGCATTATACACAGGAAAATATGGTATTTCTTAAAAACAAAGCAACAACAAAATAAAACAGTGTTGTCCTTTACTGGAAATAGGCTTATTAGATTAAGGGGGGTTGTTTCTGAACACGCTGCATTCGAAGTGGTTATGGACACCAAGGTGGGGCTATCAGTAGACAATCACCATTCCCATGTACTGAATAGTGTTATTGTTATACAAAGTTATTCACTGTTAGTCAAGAAACAAAGACCCATGAAAGCCCAAATAAAATACAAGGCTGCCGGTTGCTCAGAATAGTTTCCTTTCATGGTTAATCCAAAGGTGTCCTAAGTTGGTCATCACAGCAACCGAAAATCTAATGTACACGACTGCAGCTGAGCAAAGGCTAAGCACTTTACCTTTTTCTTCTGGGCAACCTCCTCCTCTGGTTTGGGAACAATCTGTTCTTTCTCGGTGAGGATCATCTCAATGTGGCAGGGAGAGCTCATGTACGGGTTGATCCTCCCGTGAGCTCTGTAAGTTCTGCGCCGCATCTTGGGAGCTTTGTTCACCTGGATGTGCTCAATGACCAGAGAATCCACATCTAAACCCTGGGAGGAAGGGAGAGGGAACACATCAGGCCACATCTTTCTCTCAAGGCCATCACTGGAAAATGAAGTCCCTGCCTTAACAAACTCATTTCAGAATGGCAAGTCTTAAGAGTTCAAATAGCGTATCTGTTCAAGCAGTTTTGTCAACTTCATTCTAAATGTCATTAAGTTAAATCCAAGTAACTACCAAAACTCAGTGCCAAGTGCATGTTAAAGATCATTTTAAGAGCAGTGTCAATTTCTAGACTTAGATGATAAACAAGACTGTCAGCATGGCCTACCAGCTGAAAGGGTTACAGCTGGAGACCTGAGTTGGATAAACCTGAGTTTTGTTGACATCAGTTTAACTTCTAAGTGGATTTAACACATCTCCCCATTATGAATGTAGGCAACAAACCACATTAACCATTACTAAGGCAATCATTTTGGTAACTACATTTGTTCCTTTGCCATAGTATTTTACTGTTTGTATAATAAATCTGGACAAGAGCAACATTAGCTGAACCACCATCCAAACTAGATACATATTAAGATCTCAATGCTCTGGGTACCTTAAGTTCAGCATTACTCTCTGCGTTTTTAAGCATGTGCAGCAAAAACTCAGCACTCTTTTTGGGCCACCGACCTTGTGTCCAGCCCCACTGTTTGGCCTGAAAGAAAATAGAGGCTATTAGTCATTTTCCGATTTAAATCAAACATTACAATCAAGATTAATTTATGGGGCACTCTCCTTCCTGGAATCATGTCCTCACCTTTCCCTCCCCTCCCTTCTCCCCCACAGGTACACATCTCTTCAACTCTAAGGGACCCCATGAGACTTGCAACCAGGGGAGCCACGGGCCACAGCAGCTCCTCTCAGGCTAACCCTCCCAAACCTGTCTCAAAGGTCCCCTTTTCTGACTTTCCAAAGAGCCACAGCAGGCCTGCCTTGGCTCTCCCGTTACTTCTTCTGTTCTAAGCTCCTCGTTTCAGTGTCCCCCGGCTTTAATAAATGTACCCTCAAAAGTGAAAAACATTGTTTTGGTTCTGGCTGGTGTGACTCAGTGGATTGTGCCAGCTTTGGTTTGCTGGCTTGCAAACCAAAGGGTTGGAGGTTCAATCCTCAGTCAGGACACATGCCTGGGTTGCCCCAGTAAGAGGCACACAAGAGGCAACCACACAATGTTTCTCTCCCTCTGTTCCCCCTCTCAAAAAATAAATAAAATCCTTTTGTTCACTTCAAGGTTGCTCAGAACGTGGTTCTTTTCATGGTTAATCCAAAGGTGTCCTAAGACGTCATCACAGCAACCGGAAACAGCCCGATTAACCTCAGGCGTCCTCACTCCGTCCAACCACTTTCCCTAACAGCAGCCGCTCATTCTCACCTGGGCACACCTACCCACTCCACCATTGTATCTGCGGAATGGGACACACTGCTTCTTTAAAGTGACATCTTTCAGATACTTGGTGGCTTTTCGAATATGCATTCCCTTGATGGCCTGGGCAGTTTCACGAGTGTTCTAAACATAAATATAAACTGGCAGTTACCATGTGAAAGCACCACAATGTGCAAAGTAAACATTAAATTCTCAGATTCTCAATATATCAATGTTTATCAACAGCTAAAACCTTTCCATTTTCATGGGAGCTGGAAAAAAAAAATCTGTGATTAAGGGCCAGGGAGGCTTGGTTTGAACCTCAGGAGAATCCAAAACCTCTGTTCACTCACTGTGGTGTTTTTAATCCCACCACCCCCAGCAGCAATCAGGTCCCACAGCTTGACCTGCACACTAGGTTCTCAGGTAGCCCTCTGGTCATTTTTACCCAATCTCCACCCCCCACGTCAAAGTGGTCATTGCACACTGATGTGCAGTGTCTAGAAGGTGGCTGCTCAGAATCGAGTCATTTTCACGGTAAATCCAAAGGTGTCCTAAGAAAGACATCACTGCAGCGACCTTTTTACCATGGTTTTAAAACAAACAAACAAAAAAACCCAACAACAAAAACCCTCACTGGAACACGCAAAATGACTCTTTTAGAGCGTTAACTATGATCCACATACCTTAAAATGAACACGAAGATTTGAACCTCTCGATTTGCATGCTAAAAAACCAAAATGTTTTGGTTAATTTGGGTTATTTCATTGTTTCTCTTAGGTCAAAATAAGAAATGTTACTCTTGTTCACTTACATTTCGTGGGGTTCTCCGGGTCAAGCGAATAGCGAACCATCTTCAGAGGTCACCTGGAAGGGAGAGGGAGTCACTGGCAATACTGGTTTACCGGCACCTTGCAGTCTGACTCTGCGTTAAAGTGCCGCCAGCAGCTGCTCAGACAGGAGTTGTTTTCATGATTAATCCAAAGGTGTCCTAAGAAATGCCATCATCGCAGCCATCCTTCCCTCCTCCATGCAGCGCTCCTTCCCTGTGCGCCGACCGGTGTCGACACCAGACTAAGCGACACGGACTTCATCGGCCCTCTTACCCTTTAGACGGGAATAGGCCTGTTTCAATGCGACCGCGGATCCTTCAGGCGCAGAAAGACACGGGCACTGGGGTGGCGGGGCTCCACCACAGCCCTGGACGTGCTCCCTTCCCACAGAAGCCCCCTTTCCTCGCGCAACTTCACAAGTAATGCTGTGTGTGCACATTTCTGTGCTCTAACCAACGTTCAACGCTAGCTAATTTGAAACACTCCTCGCAAAATGAGTTAAGGCTCGACCCAACTTTATCCCCCGCCCTGATCTCTTGAGGCCACAAACGCGCTGCATATTCGACCACCACTCACCGCGAGGCACTGGACCTCCAGATTAGGAAGCGGCACAGACCACAGGCTGCCCGTATGCCCAGAGCCCCCATTTCCGCCCATCGCGCCCCTTTTCGGGCCGCAGGCCTCGGGCGCCAAGTCGGGCACTCTGACACGTCCCCCGCACAGGGGTACACTGCCTTCAGCAAGAAATCAGTAGCTGCAAGACTTTTCCTCCCAGGGGCCTCGAGATCGGTGCCCTCGAGACCAGGATGGAAGTGATGATCGGAGGATTCCACACTCTGAGAGACGCCACAAACACACTCACCTCTGATCGCTTTCGGGAAGAGGAAGAGCAAAGGCTTCTGGGAGAATTCATGAGAACCTAATGTCTCGCGAGATTTCCAGTCAAAGAAACGAGATTTCAAGAGTGGAAAAAGGGAGGAGAAAGGGAGTGTGAGATGTGTTTTAGAAGATCCCAAAACGAATTGCCTCCTTAGGGATTGTCTCAAAATTCTCCTTTTTTGGAATCCAGAAATAAAGTTAGGAATTTTAAATATCAATTAATTAAAAACAGGTTTGTGCTCAGGTTCGTGTGAGCCAGTTCGTTGGAGGGTTGTCCCATAATCAAAAGGTTACGGATTCGATCCCCGGTTGGGACACACCTAGGTTGCGGGTTCATCATCGTCTGCTTCCTACTGGAGGATTCTTCTTTCTTGCATTGATGTTTCTGTTTCTCTCTTTCTCCTTCTCTAAAAGCAATGAAGAAATGTCCTCCAGTGAGGGTGGTTCTGTGAAGCAAAATGTTGCCTATTCGATCCAGCATGAGGGCACATGCATGCGAGAGGCAGCCCATAGATGTTTCTCTCTTACATCATTGTTCTCTCCCTCTCTTTCTCTCTTTCACCTCCTCTCTAAAAATAAATTTTAAAAAATTAAAAAAGGAGATGCAAAGGATGGGATGTAATTATGTTAATCAGAAAATTCTCGGGATGAGAATATCACCCAGACACTTGACTTGAAGTGGTGAACACACAACACAATATGCAGATGATATATTATAGAATTGTACACCTGAAACTTACATGACTTTTTAAGTAATGTCACCCCAACACATTCAATAACAAAGAGAAAAAGAATGTCACTCAGTCAATTGTTCTGTAGCCTGTGTAAAGCCTGTGCTCACAGAAGGGTCTGGTTCAAGTGTGGAATCTGGCTCCCCACTGCCACGTCTTGGTCTGCATCTGGTGCAAAAACACCCGTGGGCATTTTCTTCCCTTTCGTTGAGGTATTGGCTTGCTTTATAGGCCCTCTATTTCAGGGCACCATCATTCCAGGCAGATTTAAACTCCAAGTGGATGGGATTCTGAACAACACTCTATGTGGTTGATTCCTTGACCTCAATTCTAGAGGACCCCAGTTCCAGGTCCCTCTTTTGGCCTCCACTCCCCTTGCCAAATGATGGACTACACGGTCTTTCCTCAGTAATTTCCATCCCTCACATCTTCAACCACAGGCTGAGAACTCCCGAGTCAGAATCTTCACTCCACAGTTCTCCTGAGCTAGCACCCGATAGCAAACAGCTCCCAGGATATCTTTCTTGGCAGGTCCCCAAGGCAGATAATATTTGAAACCTAAAGTGCCTTAAACGGATCATCTCCTCCCCCAGCTTCTTCTTTTCTGTTGCATAGTGAGAATGCCAGCCAAGGTTTTTTAAAAGTTTACTAAATTCCAGGCATTATTTCCGTGCTTTTCAATCAGATGCATTTTCTTAATTAATCCTTAGGACAACTGTAGAAAGAGATATTACTATTATTTCCACTTTATAAATGAAATTAAGGGACTTCAATCAAAGTCCCACTGCTCAAAAGTGACATCTGGAAGCAAAGACAAGCCCCATAACCAGGTTTGTCATCACTAGACAATCTTGCCTCTCCCTTTCCTTGGCCAGTGGCTTCTCTGTACACCTAAGTCCTTGAACTAGAAAGCTATAAAACAATTTCTCTTTTTCTTGTCTTTGCACATGCTTAAAATCTAGATGACTGCTAGAGTCTTGTACGTGGTCCTTGGACCTTTATTTCTTCACACTCCAATTACTGATGGAATAATTTTGCTGAAACAGCTGCCAAAATGATCATGTTATCTCTCAGGTTTTATTTTTTTCTGTGGTTCTGGTTCCAAATTCCTGGGGATGATGTAAGAGCCCTCTATAATCTGACCTATGCCTTCCTCATCCTTTATTCTTTTTTTCTCCTTCTCCTGCACACTCCAAACATGATTCTTGGTGATGTGTGAGAGAGAGATCAAGCCTGTCGTGGAAAGTAGACATGATACCACATTTGATTTTGTTTCAGCTAGCTTTGGATTAGATCAGAAGGAGGAGAAACTTGAGATTATTTCCTTTTGAGGGGAATGGTTTATCTTTTAGAGCCTCAGTGATTTTTCTATAAAATTTAAATACATTCTTTAAACTTTATTTGATATCTATATCTTTTAATCTGTTGTTTGTAAATTTAAATTTTTATTGTATTTATTGTGCAGAAATCTTAATTATTAAAACAGTGGGAAACTACAAATAGGTTTAATTCTTAACAACTTTTTAAATATTTTATTTCTTTATTTTTAGAGAGAGGGGAAGGGAAGGAGAAAGAGAGGGAGAGAAACATCAATGGGTGGTTGTCTCTCACATGGCCCCCACTGGGGACCTGACCCGCAACCCAGGCATATGCCCCGACTGGGAATCGAACCGTGACCCTTTGGTTCATAGCCCAAGCTCAATCCATTGAGCTACAATAGCCAGGGCTAATTCTTAACAATTTCTTTGTTTATTCACCCATTCAATGAATATTTGTTGAACGTATATTATATGCCTGCCAGTGTGGTAGGTGCTGAGCTATAACAGGTGCTAGACAATTGCCTAACCTCAAGAAACCTACAGTGTTGGGGTGAGGGTAGGTAGCCATGGGAGGATGGGGAATGTGGAGGTGAGCAATCAATTAGAATATGCTGTGAAACTGCTAAAGTAGGGTGAACACTGAGGGCCTTATTTATAGCACTTATGGTGGCGGGGGGAAGCTTTCCCTGAGCAGGTGACATGGCAGCTGCACGGTGAATGACCAGAAGCAGTTAGTTGGCCACCACAATAAGAGGGAAATGACTGTTGTTCCCAGCAGGAAAGTTCTGTTGTGGAAATTGCAGATGTTTGGGTTACTTTTGGGTACCAGTGGGGAGAGATACAGGAGAGAGGTAAACCTGATCTTGAAGGATCATATTTGTCTGTAAAGAAGTTTTAAGTTTATCTTAGATTCCGTGGCAGGGGGAGGGGAAGTTCTTGGCAGGCAGGGATCGAGCAAAAAAGAAAAAAAAAAGAGAAAGAGTTCATGGATGCGCACAACAGTGTGGTGATGGGAAGGAGGGGTGAGGGAAGGGTGGAGGTGGAAGAGGGTATAGAGGGAATAAATGGTAATGGAAAAGTACAATAAAATAAATAGAAAAAAATAAAGTCAACGAAGGACGTTTGAAAGCATTTAAACCCTTGGGGAGATGGTTGAGGTGACTTGATCAGGTTCCCTTTTGAAAGGATTGCTCTGCAGGGAGACACTTTGGGATGCCCCGGGGGCAAGACCAGAGGCTTGCAAAAGACGGTAGTGGCCTGAACTGATCTGATTCAGTTCTTTCTTTTCTTTTCTATTTTTGGCAAAGAGAATGGAGAGTGGTGGGTGCATTGAAGAGGTTTCAGCAGAAGTCACGGGATTTCACGGCTGTAAGCTGTAAAACTTGGTAGCTGTGTGATCTCGCCAACCCTTTCTGGATGTGTCTTTCCTGACTGTGCTGGCAGCATCTCCTCCGTGAGCGCAGAGCACAGCCAGTCTCCTTCTGCCTCCTAGAATACAACAAAGGGAAACCAGCTTTATGGATGACACCCCGCAGAGGCATTTTGTATTGGATTGAAAGGAGAAGTACGAATCTCCATAGGAAGAATTTCATTCATAAGCATTTGGGGAAGCGTTTTTGAGGAGTGGTAGGGCTTGGAGTTGGGCCAGGAGAGGATGTTTTCGGCCAACCCCAGAGGACACCAGTGTTTGAGCAGAATAAAGCCATTTGAATGATAGCAGGGTGCCTTTTGCTTTGCCCCCAAATGTTTTATTTCTATGTTTTTAAATTTCTCGCTCTTTTTAAAATTGTTTTGTGCTAGGAAAGGCTTTTCCACACTGATAATTGTTTTAATTCTCCCATTTGGGGGATACTCTATGGTTTTATTTCTCATGTTTCTATCACCACTCATCTGTTGTAAAGCCTGAGATGCGGATCCAACTTGACCTCTTTCTCATGGACCCAAATGTCACAATTTGTTCAGTAGTCTTTGTTTTCCCATAGGGTTGAAAAGCTGTCTTTCTCATACGTGAATAAGAAATGAATTTAAAAGATGGGATATACTGGGGAATATTTGCACAGCTGTGAATCCCTCAAGTGGAGAAAGAGAAATTGCGTGTGCAAGAAAGAAGGCATGATTGTAAGAGCTGAGTCCTTGAAAAGCAGAGAAGAGCATAGTTGGCGGTGGGGTGGGGTTGCCCTCGGAACAAGGCTGTCGCACTCGTCCTGATGGCAGGAAGGGACCTGGATACGGGAGTAGGTGCAGGTAGCTTGGTGATGTGGTGATGGGAAGGTAATAGGAAGAAACATGCTTGATTTTCATGGGGACTACTATGAGCCAGGCACAGTTTTAAGCATTTTGATTGGGTTTTCTCACTGAGAAAACTTGGAGGATTTTCTTAAAGACCTTGTGAAGTAGATGCCTGGACAGTTCATGTTCTCTTAATCCGAGAAGAGGGCTTTTGGAGATAGGTGGTTAACTGAGTATCTCAGTGAGCATGTACCCTCCTTATATGGGTGCTCTACTTGTGAAGGTCCTAGGGTCAAGCTAGGGACTGGATAATAACGAAATCAGTGGAGGGATGTGGCACTGAATTGGAAGTGAGTGGAGCCTCTAGGAAGAGAGTCTGGCAACATAAGGCATAAGAACCAACACAAAATGGGAGGGAACGTATTTCTGATACACATAAGTATGTAAGCATTATAACAGTCCGCCTGCTTGCACCATCAGTCCTGGGTGTGGAAATGACTTTTTGTTCTTGCTGGTCTCTGGGTGCCCCAATGGCTCTTGTTAGTTCCCTTAACTTTGCCCACATCTCTCCAGTCCCTTCAAGTTTCGGCTGGCGAGCTCTCTGCATGAAATTGTTTTCTGCTGGCATCTAAACCGGAGGTCATCTACCCTATATTTGTATAATTCCCAGGGCCAGAGCCCAATATTTTACTTACCTTTTCGGTCCTGTATTTAAAGTAACATTGTACTTGACAATGGAACTAATATTTAGGGTGCATCTATTGTATGTTGAACGCGATGTACACTTCATCTCACTTACTTCCCGCAAAGACTTTGTAAGGAAGATTTCGCTGCCTACGCCTCAGAGAGGATGGACTTGACACTCGGGGAGGCTGGGTCACTTGCCCTGGATGCTACAGCTAATAGGCAGCACAGGATGCGTTTGCTGCAGAGCTAGAAGGATCTGACTCCAGTGTTGGCTCTCTTCCCATAACGCCTGCCTGCCACGGGGGAAATTCCAGAGAGTAAACTGGAAATACGGGAAAATCTGCCCTGGATTTTACAACTTTGCCAAGGGTGAGCCTGGAAAGCAACCCTAAAATTATTCCCAAAACCTTTCTGAAGGATACGTTCCAGTCGTTCCTCTTGAGTGACACGATTGCCCACTAGGTGGCACCAGTTCGACGTTAGGTGAAGCTTTTGCCGTCATTTTTTTGTGGGCAAAGGGCGCCTGTAACAAGTTCCAGTTTACCTTGATATGTAAATATGACTTTGATCTAATGAACTCGTATTTCCTCCAAGCTGGGCTGAATTTTAAGCCTTACAAGGATGAGATTGGGAATGGAAGGGTGTGGGGTGGGGAGAGTGTGTGGGGTGGGGGGATGGAGGGAGAGGAGACAGAAGTTGAAGCTCAGCCCCAGGGGAACGTGTGGATGCGGTGGGGGGCAGTGCCCACCCTGTAATACCAAACAGAGGAAAACTCTCATTCAAAGACCATGAGAGCATTAGAGCATGTCTGGTAAGACTGACAAAAAGAAAAGTTCTGAGATGTTCTAAATTATGTAAATCCACAAACCAAGCCCCCACTAACAGTGTGTGTACTCAACAGATTGAACTACCTGCACCTTTCCAGAAAAAGCCACTCTTCAAGAAAACAATTTAAAAATCCTTGTCAGTGCTTAGCTAATAATTCTCTCTCCCTCACCCTCTTTTTGTTCCCAGTTGACCTAAGACGTGGTGTCACCAGACACAATCCTTGGATTTCTCTCCTCGGTGGGACAGGACCTCCCAGGAATAAGTGGAATTGCCTTCCTGGCAACATGGGACAGCGCTGTGAGTACAAAAGGACTATCTGAGCATAATTAAAACCATACAGACATTCGTCAGCAATACTTTCTTCAAAAGATTTGGATGAGAAGGGGGAAGGACAAGAAAAAAGTTCTGAGGGGTTCTAAGTTAACATTACAGCGACAGGAGAGCTAAAGAGACAAAACAACCTGTTAATCCCTGTGGACCGGCCCTGGTGGAAGACTGTTCAGCCTCCTGTGTAACTGCTCGCACTGGGGATTAATTTCCAGGTGGCTGTTTCCGCGATTACCCAGCAGAGAGAATAGCCTGGCGCCACAGAACCCCAGGAGCCTCCGAGTCTTGTTCACACAAGAGCTTTCAGGACGCTGCTCTGGGCCCTGCTTTGGCCGTGCTGCACCTGGCCCAGAAGGAGGGAGCCCGCTCCTTCCATCTGCTCTGTCAGTAGCTGATGTCAAATCCTTGCGGAACAGCTCACTTCATTCTCCCCTTCCATGATGCATGAAAATGCTCGCAAAACTCTTGGACTCCGCACATGTCTTTCCTACCCAGCTCTGTTGCTGGTGGTGCTTTCAACTCCAAGCCCAAGACCAGTCTTCTTTCGTGCTAGCAATGGCCTAATAAACTCTCTTATTAAAAGACTTTCAGCTGTGGAAATAAGTTTTTTTTGTAAGGCCACTACATGAGGGTACAACTTCTGCTGTCCTCTCTTGGCTTCTGAAGGGGACTGCTTTTCTTTTTGCCCAGGTGAAATTCTCTAGACAAAATGTTCAGGTTTTTTCTCTTTTAAATGTAAAAAAAAAAGACCCCAAAACAAAACAAAACACAAAACAAAACCCAGAGAAGACATTTAGATGGTTCAAAATCAAAGCAGTATAAAAAGGCATTCAATAAAAATCTCACTCCTATTCCTTTCCGAATCTGTCTCATCCTCCCCATCCTTCAACCCATGGGTAACCATTGTATTTATTACTTCTTGGGTATCCTATTCAGGCACATTTCATCAAGTGTACATATGGAAAGGCTCATTTATTTCTTTGGGGGAAAGAATTCACCATTTTTGCTCCCTGGTTGCTGAATGCCCTTTTATTCCTTCTTACCTTCAGGGTAATTTCTGCAGTGGCCACATTTTTTTTTTTTTGGAGTGAAAAATTGAAGCAAAAGATCTAAGTGTCAGTGAAGAGAGATAGGTGGTGCTCCTGTCCCAGAAGACGAGGAAGCTAGAGTCACCAGGGCTCATCCAGGACTCTTGTCTTTCCCCCACATCCCCAGGCCCCTCTGGAGGAAGACATTACCTCCGACTTCATGAGCCCTTCCAAGTGACCCTGAACTTGGCCTTCTCAGAGCCCCTCAACCTCTGCCACCCCTCCCAGAACTTGCTCCTCCACCCAGCTTGCACTGTTAGGATCTGGGCGGGGAGGTCTCTGCCTGCCTTAGGCACTCCCAACATCTCTTTCTCTTCCCTCAACTTCTGTTTATTGTCCCTTTCATCCTCTTTTTGCCATCAAACTTTTCCAAAGACTAGTTACTGAGATTCCTCACCACTCAATTCAGTCCACTAAAATTTCATTAACATCTACAATGTGTGAGTGATGTGCTAGATGAGGAACATTCACAGATGAAAAAAGATGTGGTCCCTGCCTCTAGGCTCTTAAGCTCAGACCTAATTATGTGAAATACATTAGGGGGAGAAGTGCAGTAACACAGGTATAGCCTGACGAGGCCGTGGTCCGTCTAGGAGGCTGTGTTAGTCACAGGTGTGGTCCAGCCAGGCTTAGCACAAAGGAAAGGTCATTATTTCTGGATATGAGGATGCTAGTCACCATTGGCTGAGGCCTCCAGGTGCTGGAGCTTGGGCTATTAATATCCTGATGCTGTTTCTCCAATCAGGCCCCTGGGCTAAGTTGCTTGCCATTTCTTTAGTCCTCTGCCTTCTGCCACCTGCTTAGATGGCATTCTTCTCTGAAGCCTTCCAACACAGCACTTTTCCCAGATCTAACCTTCTCAGGTACTGCTTCAATCCCCAAACTTCCTTCACTCAGCAGAACAGACCCAGTGGGCCTTACCTTGGGGCCCATTTGCTTCTCAGGTAGCAACTTGCTCACGTGAAGATGACATGTTTAGCTGCATTTTAATAGAGATTTGAGAAAGGCAACTAAAAATTACCTGTATTTTAGTTTATTATTTATTTTCGTTTAAAAATATTTTAGTTATTATTTTTAGAGAGAAGGAAAGGGAGGGAGAAAGAGAGGGAGAGAAACTTTGATGTGTGAGAGGATCATCAATGGATTGCCTCTTGCACGCCCCCAGCCAGGGACCTGGCCCAAAATCCAGGCCTGTGCCCTGATTGGGAATCAAACCAATGACCTTTGTATTTGCGGAACAATGTCCAACCCACTGAGCCATAGCAGTCAGGGCATTAGTTTTTCTTTTTATTGAATTCATTGGGGTGACATTGGTTAATAAAATTGTACAGGTTTCAGGTGTCCAGTTCCATAATACCTCGTCTGTATATTGTATTGTGTATTCACCATCCCAAGTCAAGTGTCCTTCCATCACTGGTTATCCTCGCATCTCCTCTCCTCTACTACCCCCTCCCATCCCCTGTGGTCTGTGTCTATGTTTTTGTTTTTGTGGGTTTTTTTTTTTTTTTTTTTTGCTTCATCTCTTCACCTTTTCCAACCAGCCCCACAACACATACTCCCCCACTCCCCCTGACAGCTGTCAGTCTGGAAAGGCAATTCTTTAACATAAAGAATTCTAGGTCTCAGACATGGTTTGAAGATTAGGGATAAACTAGGAGAGCTCAGAGGAGGGATGCCCAGTAGACGGATGTGTTGGTGCTGGTGAGATGCCATAGGAGGAGCAGTGAAGTGAGAAGTGCTGTGTAACAACATCGCCTTCGACTTAGTGGCTTCAAATAACACACACAAATTACCTTTCAGACTCTGCGCATCAGGCATCCAGGCAAGGCTGGATTCTCTGCAAGACTGCGACCAAAGGCTGGGTTCCCTCCTGAAGGCTTGACCTGGAAAGGATCTGCTTCTAACACCTGGTTGCTGGCAAGTGTCAGGTCTCTGCTGGCCTCAGTTTCCCACTGGCTGTCAGCTCCAAGTTAGTTGTTGGCCACAGGTGGCCCTTGGTCCCTTGCTATATGGGCCTCACCAACATGGTGGCTTACTTTGTCAAATCCAGCAAGGAGAGCACCTGCCAGCAAGGCAGAAGTCAGGATCTTCTGTAACGTAATCAGGGAAGTCACATCCTGTTTCCTTCACTGGTGTTCTCTGGGTTGGAAGCACGCCACAGGGACTGCCTGTACTCATGCAGAGAAGTTTACACAAGAGTATGAGGCCAGGGTGGAGTCGTAGGGGTTGCCTTAGAGTCTGTCTGCCCCAGCATCTCTGAAATGGGCACTTCTGTTCTTGTCGTGTAGGGGAGGAAAAGGAAGATGAGCATGTTGAGTGACGTGCCCGAGGGCACTTGGGCAAAATGTGGTACAGAAATGATTCCAAGCACGGCCGATTGGCATCGAAGCGCACAGCCATTTTGTTGCTCTAAGGTAAAGTGGGGGTGTTTGGCCTGCATCAGAGAAGACTCAGAGGTGGGACTCCTATTGACAGTCTTCTGGACCCTGGGTCTCCCCATGTGTGCAGGTGTAAACAGAGCTCGAGTCAATATCAGGGATTTTCAGGATTAGATCTAATCCCAGATAAAAGGACTTCTGGCATTTACAGGGACCTGCATGGAATGAGCTAGGTGCCCCCGGAAGTGGCCAGTTCCCTTTCTTACCTGGGTTTGAGCAGCATCCATGGTAGGATGAACCTGCCCAGGAAACTAGAGGGGATCCCACCGTTGGATGGGCTTCTGCTGGGGAAGATTTAAGACCTCAGAAGCAAAGAGTCTGTGTTTCTTAAAAAATAGTAATTGTGATCATTGCACAACCCAGCAGAGGAAATACTCCTGAACTTCACCCTGTTTGTGAATCGATGCAGGTCTGAAGCCCTGCAGGAGAGGCCCCAAGAGCGTTCCCCCTTTGCCCCACTGAGAGTCTCTTTGGGAGTAAAGGCCAGGGTGATAGCAGCAGTTATTCTCAGGTAGATTGCCCTCTGAGGGCTTCAGAGAAGCATTTCTCAGAGTTTTATTATCTCAAATGCACAAAGAAGGAGACGGACCAACCAGGGAAGAGAATGTGGAGGCCACTGTCCAGTATCTCCTGGCAGATTACATTCTTTCTTGCTCACATCAGCGGGCATTGCAACAGCTCCCAGTGACCGGCAGTGCAGAAATAGTAATAAGAGGAGCCTGGAGCAGGAAGTGGAGCCAATGGAAATTTCCAACAGATGGCAAAATCATAACTTGTGTCTGACTGCTGGTGGAAATGACCCAACAGAGAGGAAGACATTTTGGAGCAATGGCTGTGTGTGACGGGGGTGACATCTGGTGTGTTTGTGTGTGTGGTCAGGTCTTAGAAGCACAGACAGTTCGTCCTTAGTAACTGGAAGGGAGACTGAGGACTTGGGTCCAGGGGTAAGTGGGTGGATCTGTATGATGGAAGGGGCTTGTGGGTGTTCTCTTCCCATAGCTTTTACTTTCCTAGTTAAGTAGAACTCAGGCCACTAGTGAGAGTGAAGATGGGAGAGAGGCTGCAGGTCTGAGAGGAGAGAAGAAGGTGTAAGAGTGTTGTCTAGGAGAGGAGTCGGAGGAGCAGGGAAACACAGTTGATTGCTAGACGGAATTGGGAGACCACTGGAGTCTGCTGGTCTTCCAGCAGCTTTAGCGAGTTTGTGTTGTGTGTGTGAGTATGTTTCGTCTATGGTCTGCCACGTAGGTGTAGTTACAGAAACAGATGAAAATTGGATTTAAACCAGGATTTGGTAGTATAGGGAATTTACCCCGTGAACCATATACACCTGGCACTTTGGGAGTCTGTGTGGAGAGAAGAGTTAGTCACTACCGATCTTTTCTTGTGGTCATTGATCTGTTTAGAAATTCTGGGGTCAGTTCTTTGTAATGTTTTGCTAGGAAATGGACCTTTTAAAATCAGGTTTAAATGTCATCCCCCTCGCCCCCCTGCCCCCTGCCGAACTTTGGAAATGCCTAGAGTATTTAAAAACAGACTTAATTTGGTGACCTAGTCCTCCAGTCTGTCATTGGAAACATTTAAAACGCTTCTCAGTGTGGCAATGAGCCCCTTTGCTTCACCCTCTCTTTTCTCTGTCCCTTTGTGTAGGCGCCATGGGCAAGAGAAAGGGCCCCAGCAGGGGGAGCTGCCAGCTTTGCTCAGCTGCCTTTCCTCCTCCCAGTGCTGGCTGCCCTCCTCTCGTCCTCTCCCTGGGAGGTGCTGATCTCCAGGCCTGCTCAGAATCCCGAAGCTCTGGGCTGATCTTACAGCAGTCCTTTAGCTTTTGTGTATAGGGCTGGTTAGAGAAGATTGTTAACATAGCGAATTAAAATGACATTTCAGCTGAGCCACTAGAGTTTTTGGGTGTGTGAGTGGGACCTGACAGCCTTATGCTGGGTCCAATGCTCTGTGTCAGTGGATAACCATGTGCTATCTCTTCCAGAAGAAGTGTGCCAGGACCCTCAGGCCAATTCCTTCCAACTGCTCCAATCCCTGGTTAAACACACGATTTCACCTGCATGGTGACTGTGTATTTGCAGGAGAAAAAATACAACCATGCATAAACTGCATGAATGAATTTGCGTGAAAATCTCTTTATTAAGGAAAATTATTCAGCTTCTTTTAGATGTCTTCTAAGTAGAAGAATTCAAGGAATTGGAGGTTGTGATGTGCAGAAGAAGGGAAATATAAAAACCAAGTCCCCCCCAACCCTGCTCCCCAAACAAGCCTACCTCTACCTTCAGCATACAGGGGAGCTGAGGTCATAGTGCACATGGAAACTTAAACTGAAGCTCAATTAACTTCCTCTGCAGTTACAGCCCCTAACCCAGTGCTTCCCAAACTGAGATCCTGGCAATTCTAATTCTTCACTGAGAGCTCTGTGGTCAAACCAGTTTAGCAAAAAATGACTTCTTTGTCCTGTTCTTGGAGATTCATTTACATAATCATTTGATGCATATATAGCACGCTCTTTCTATGTGCCAGGCTCTCTGCCAGGTTCTGGGAGAGTAATGAAGCAAAAAGAAGCCTAGCTGCTGCTTTCATGGGGCTTATACTCTAACAGGGAGATAAACATTAATCAAATAGCCAAACAAATAATATCCAATTACAGACCCAGGTAAAGTCTATACAAGAAAGGAACGTGCTTACAGATGTGGACTAAGGAGTTCTGTGGAAAATGAGTAATCTCACAGGGTGATCTGATCATAAATTCCTAGCTGGGCAGGTCATGGAGGGTAGTCAGGCCCCAGGCATGTAACTTCTTTACTCAAAGGCTTATCTTTGCCTTAAGCTAGCCCTGTCCAGGGATTCTATGCATCTAGGATAACACATCCTTGAAATACTCGCTCTTCCAGACTCCTCTTTATAGTATGGGACCTCCCTCACCAGAACACATAATCTTTTTGATTCTATGATCCGATCCCTGCCTAGTCTTCTCCCACCTCCATGTAATCTTTCTTACATTCCCTCCTTATCTCAAATGCATAGAGAAAACTGCAAACTGTTATTCTTGGGAGCATTTGAGACCTTGCTCCTCAGCATATGGTGTCCTCAAATAAACTCTTATAAAAATTCTCTGCAGGTCTAGCTCTTGCTTACAATGACATAGGAAATCTAGGTCAGGGGTTAGGGCAAGGTTCGCTGACAGTGGGACACTGCAGATATCGGAAGTTTGATAACAGTTAGGATCAACTAGGTCAAAGGCCAAATCTTGATGCTTTAGAATGGTCAGTACAAATGTGAGCCACATATGCAATTAAAATTTCTCCAGCAACCACATTATAAGCAGGAGAGAAATTAAGCAGAAATTAATTTTTCCATTGTATTTTACTTCACTCTCAGGATATCCAAAATATTGTCATTTCAACATTTAATCAACATAAAATTATGAATACACTATTATATATATATACTTTTTGTTCCAAGTCTTTGCAATTTGGCGTGTCTTTTATGCTCAGAGCACATCTTGATTCAGACTAGCCACATTTCTAGTGCTTGGTAGCCGCATGGAGCTCGTGGGGACTGTGTCAGACAGTGCAGAGAGGAACTAAAGACAAGACCAGCACAGCAGGAAGTCAGAGAGAGAAAGGGATGGTGGTGCAAGATAGGGTGGTTCCATACAACTAGGGGTGCTCAGCCCAGCTGTTTTACAGATAGTAGTTGCTCAGTTAGCATCTGGTGATTAAATCATCTACTTAGTTGTGAGCAATACCATCTCTGGCTCATTTATGTAGAAGAAGAACTCATCAAAATGATAGTGGGTAGCAACTGCAATGTCTGCAGGGCAGAAGAACCAGGCTTGGCAAATGCAGGGTCCAGCACAAATAGCACCCCTTTTTATTACAAAATCACAAGCATGTAATTCTGTAACATAACAATATCACATTCAAGCACACCATATGAGATTTTAGGTGAAATGTTCAAATTGCAATGATAAATTATTGCACCCGTATCATTACCCTACCAACCACACTCAGGCAGGCATTACTTCTGCAGGACCCTGTACACTCAAGCAGACTGATCTGGTAGAGACCCCACCACTGCTGCAGGGAGCCCAAGCTGCCTGCCCTGATGGCAAAGTGGAGTGCTTCCAGTCTGATTAGCTTCCAGTTCAGAGTTTGGTTGGCTGAGTTTAGATGGGGGGCTTCTAGCTGTAAGGGAGGCTAGAAAGGTGTGTTTACTTTTTAGCTTCTGTAGCGGAAAGTGAGCTTCTCTCACAAGAGCGGAAGTCATTGCTCTAACATAGGAAGGGGTGTTCAGATGCTGGGCAGCCAGAAAGAACGACCAGAGTTTGCCAGAGTAGCCTGAGACCTTGACATTTTGACTGCAACACAAAGAGAAGTTTTTGCTGAAACTGCTCAGGCAGGGACTCACTCCACAGGGGAGGCTTGTCCGATCTCCTTGGGGTTCTTCTGGAAAGCAACAAGCAGTTGATGTTATTATACATTATTCTGAAGCTGTGATTGTAATTTCATTATGTCCTTTGAGAGTTCTCACATGTTTTAACACTGACAGAGGTGGGCACTCTAACCCACTAGCAACAAAACTTCAATGGTTTCATAACCTTGGCAGTTAACAAATGGATGTTGATTTTGTTGAATCTGTTCCCCTGCCTCGCCTCCGTTCCCCAGCAAGATAACCAACTTTGCAGGAACACCTAGCTTCTCTAGGGAATCTCACTAACCTGTGACAAGGGCTCCCAACAGTCTGTGATTGTCCCACAGTCTGTGACAAAGGCTCCCAACGCACACCACACTGTTTAGTTTTAAGTTCTAGGGACCAGACTGTGGCGGTGAGCAGCTCAGGACAGAGAAGGACATTTTTCACTCAGAGGTGACCCACTGCCTCAGCTGCTGAGATGGAGACGTTGCGCCCAAGCGCTCATACGGGTGTTTTAGAGGTCAGCGGGGATACAGAGCCTAGAGCAGGGGAGACCTGGTCATTAAGAATTCCTCCACACCTGCAGCAGGTCCCCACGAGTCAGTTTTCCCATCTGTAAAATGTAGATGATGCCTGACTTAACACCTGTGCAATTTGCCCATGGGGAAGGAGAGCAGGAGGAGGACGGAAGAAACATAATCTGGCGGTGACATTTGCCATCCCATAAAACGCATGGAGTTTTATACTCAGATAATAAAGCCAGCCTGCCTCTTGTTAATGAATGAGGGCACACGAGAATAACGAGGCTATAGGTCGGAACAGGACCTGCTCCTCCGGACTGATTTCTCCACACAGACCTTCCAGGCTGGGGCCCCGACTTCAGGGAGGAAGGGGCGCGGGGCTGCTTTCCTCCTCTGGCTGGAGTGGGACAGGTTGTCTTTCGGCGACCGCGCGGTTACTCGCGCAAACGTGCAGAGCGAGCTCCGGCTTGGGAGGGACGCGGTGGGAAGGCGGCGGCGCTTTGCGGCGGAGCTTTCTATCCCTCCCATCGCCGCGGTGTCCCCAAGGACTGTTGAAGCGCAGCCGCCCTCCAGTTGTCTCGGCCGTCGCCCTTGGAGAGCCCCGGGCTCAGCTCCGGCTCCCCTGCGCCAGATGCGGACTCAACGACAAGTTCTCCCGCGCTCGCCATTCTCGGTCCCGGAGTCCCGCGGGCGGAGCGGGAGCTGGGATCCAAGACCCGACGGAAGAGCAGGGACGCGGATCAATAAAGGGAAGGAGAGGAAGGAAAACTGATGAGAAGAAGCAACTACTTAATTCCACTCAACAGATAGTTGCGCACATCTGCAGAGACTCGGTGCGGGCCACGCGTCGGTGACCTCCCAAGCTCAGCTCTGTTGGTTTTGGGAAGTGTCGCCTGGTATCCCTCCAATCCCCCCACCCCAAGGTATGAGGGCGCCTACTACGTGGCAGGCGCCACATTAAGCGCTGTGCATTATCTTTTTTAGTTTTACCCAACATCCATAAACAGCAGGAACTGTTACCACAGATATTGGGCACCAAGGAACGAACGGCCTTGGAGAAATTCAACAGCTTGCTCCCAGTTTTGCAGCTAGTGGTGGAACGAGGACTCGGAGAAGGGTCTGTGCCAACAGCCCCCAGTCCTTCAGCTATGCCCGATTATAGTCCCATCACGCTGTCTGCACCCGTCGAGGGCCTCTCTGGGTGGGAGTGAAGGGAAGAACCAAAGAGACGACAAGGTGGCTGTCCCCCATCCGGACCCTTGGCCTGCGGCGCGGAGAGACCATTCCGGGAGCGGAGGTAGCTTTGCACTTTGGAGAGGATAATTTTCCTACCTCAGGGATCGCGTCCCCAGCGGGCGCAGTGTATCAAGGCACTGTCCCCACAGCCCCCGGGAGGGGAGAGCGAAGAATCTGGTGTCCGGGGCTGGGCACTGAGGAAGTGTGGAGACTGGAGAATGGCAGGAGGGGGAGAACGCAAGGCTGCGCGTGCAGAGCGTCCACGTGGTGGGTGTGTGGCGCTTTCATTCAAACTTGTGAGTCTCGGTTTGGCGTCAGCGAAGGTGTGACCAATCAGATCCGGGAACCGGGAATAAATTATGCAAATAACCATCTGGCGATGGGTCAGATGACTCCCCTACTTTAAAAAACCTACCTCGCCGGGAGTTCACAGCGTGACAGTGGCGAGCCCGTGCCTCCCGGGCGTGCGTCGTGGGTGAAGGCAGATCTGACTCTGGTTTAAGCCCCTTCACACTCCTTCTGCCACCCCAGCCGCTCAGTGCAGCCAAGTTTTCATCTCCCACCTTCTCCCCTTTCAGCGGTCTAAGGCTACACCTCTCTGGGGGAGAGAAGGTGCCCACTTCGGGTCTTACCGGCTCGGACTGCTGAAACCTCGGGAGGTGTTTCGTTTTGTTTTGTCTTTCCCCCTTTTAAGGGTGCGACGGGTGCGTGGCGGGGAAGGATGAGAAACTCCGTTCTTCAGCTCTGCCTCTGGAGCGTCTATTGTTGCTTTGCCGCGGGAGGCCCCGCAACCCTCGGTCCAGAGAGACCGTTACAAGGTAACGTGCACTGATTTTTTTATTGCCCCCCACCCCTCAGCTTCTTTCCTGTGCCATCGGGACCCCTCTGTCTTGCAGATCCTTCTTCAGTGCTTCCTTGTTCCTGAGAAATCCTTCTTTTCCCCTGCGCTATGCGTTTGCTCCTGCTAATCATCAGCCTTGCAGTTCACTTGTTTCTTGGCGCTTCTGGCAAGGGCATCGCTAGCAGGACCTAGCCCGCTGGCTCTCGCCTCACCCCTTTCCATGACATGGATGGATCCCTTAAAACGTGCTGTCCACTCAGCCCCATCGTCTGACAGCAGCTCTTCAACCTTGCGCTCATCTTTGAACCTGGAGCTTTGCCAGTGTGGAAAGTTAGAAGGAGCTCTCTCACCTGGCGCCCCTCCTCCTATTAATCTATCTCCATGTAGGTGTTTTGAAAGTTAAGGTGGCAGGAGCATTTGGTGAGTGACTGCCTAGGAGCTGCTGAGCTGCTTCTCACAGGTTGCCAGCCTCCTCCTCCTCCCCGACACTTTTTTCAGCCCCCTCTCTTTCTGTTCCTAGCTGCTAGCTTTTCTTCCTTCTGAGTTCCGCATGGCTTTCTCTTCCACTGGAAGAAGTCTGCCTTGGTGGAATGAGGGTGGGGTCACACAGCAGGGGTGCCAGGGGAACCCTTAAACTGCACCCAGAAAACTACCATTCTGCTGAGGTTGGCCAAATGATGTTGATCCAAGTCCGTGTATACACCTGTGGGAGGGCTAATTGGAATTAATGAACGAACGGAAAAGGCTTACTTTACTTAGCATGCCCCCCACTCTAGTGGTAAGTAATAGTGTGCCGCCGGGGAGGTAGCATCTCCAGCTCCTCTCCTGTGGAATGGTCATGTTCCTTCCAACTTCTGTGTTCTGCAATCCTGAGTATTTGCGGGACATTTCATTCATTCACAAAAGTATTTACTGCATGCCTACTTAGTGCCAGGCGCTCTGCTTGGAGCAGGTGGAAACCCCACCTTCCTGGAGCTTACATGTCAGTGGTGAGAAGGCAGACAAAATCCAATTAAAATATACAAATGGTGCTCAGTGTTGTGGGAGGTATGGAGTGCTGATGGGAGAAGCTGGTGCAGTTTTAACCTATGGTCAGGCTTTCCTCTTTAAGAACTTGAGAGCAAGGAACTAAAGAATGAGCCACAAGGACATCTGGCTGAGGAACAATCATAAAGCCCCAGAGGTTGAAGTGACCCAGGCCAAAAATAGTAGCAATGAAGCTCCAGAACTCTGGGGTCAGAGAGGCAGCTGCTGAGGTGAACCCTTTATGTAGGTATGCAGGTTTATCCACCAATCTATCCCAGGAAGCCTTTTTTCCTAGAATTTTCCATCTGGGTTTTGTGTGAAGTGGCTATATGGGTAGAAACTGGGGAGGTGTCAAACTAATTATGTCCATGGTTCAAATTTCTGCCCGTTGAAACTTTTGTTCATTACCTTAATGACAAAGTTCTGTTCGTGTGCGTTGAGATGCATTTTCTGGAACCCTATCCTTTTTACACTGGGTGTATTCTCTCCCTTCCCCACCCCCTGAATTCACCACCCCCCTCTCCACCATTCCGGGCCTTCTTTCTATGATTCCATTTGCTTCCTAACCCTGGGATAAGTGAAGCTCCTGGGGTGTTCCTTTGGTATCTTTCCCCCCAGTTTCTGGGTGACAGGAGAGTTTGATTTTCTCATTTCTTAGCCCGTTTTCAAGGGGTGGTTTCCTAGACAGCTGGAAGAGTGTTTGGTAGGGTTCACCTACGACCACTGACACGGTGTGGGGATTGTAGCACCTAGTGTTTAAAGGCCATAGGGACCTTTACATAGGAACTGACATTGACCTTGCCATGGGGGCAGCAGTATCTGGTTACCTCCTCCAAGGCACTGTCTCTGAGTGGTAGAGCTGGAAAGAGTGGTTTTGCTGCTTTTATGAGTTTTTCCGTGGCTTCAGTCACTTATTTAACAAATTAGAAGAATGCCTGGCACATGCTGGGCTCTGTAAAGGCCGCTGAGGAGGCATGAGGCTTTTTTGCAGTAGCTGCTAGAGCAGAGCCGGGAACACTAGGAGAAGCCCGTTGTGTAATAGGTTAACAGCTTTTACCTTGAATTCCAGACTCCAAAATCTCTCAAAACTGGAAAATTTGTTTGGTAACTCATTTGGCAGCAGACCTGGCTTTACCTGGCTTGAACTCATTTGGCGGCAAAACTGACCCGAACTGACAGGAGGCTACTTTATAATTTTCTTTTTGTCCTCAGGTTGTGAGCAGTCACGTATTTCCCTGCAGAAATGCTGGTGTAGACTGCTCCAGACCCCGCTGGGGGTGTTATATGATACACGCTGTGTGTACCATAATGCCATTTTTCTACAATCTGAAAATTTCTGAATTCTGCCACTCAGCTGGTCCCAAGCATTTTGAGGAAAAAAAAAAATGAGGACCCATACTTTAAAAGTAGTAACTCGAGGGAAGGAAAGAGAACTTGCTTTGATAGGGTGGAAGAAAGAAAAGCAAGAGAGACCTGTTTGGGTTACAGTAATTAATACTAGTGACTAATGCTCTTAAATATAGACCAGATACCCCTTTTATAATATCATCACAACTCTTCTGGGAAGTGAGGAGGACACATTCAGCAGATGTAAAAACTGAGACCCAGAGGGCTTGAATAATTTACTCAAGGTTGTGCTAGAACAATACCCCAGACCTCTTATTACTCAAGCCCACTAGATGCACTGAGCTCTGTTCTCTCTCCCCAGATGAGCTCCATGAACCCAAGGATGTACAGGCTGTCGACAAACCTGCCGTGCGATTTAACCTCCGCACCTCCAAGGACCCAGAGCATGAAGGATGTTACCTCTCCTTTGGCCACAACCAGACCCTAGAAGACTGTGGCTTCAATATGACAGCCAAAACCTTTTTCATCATTCATGGATGGACGGTTAGCCCAGGGGAGGGAGCTCTGCCACTTTACCCAAGATTTGGTTTCTTTGTTTTGGTCAATTAAAAGGAATACTGGTGCTTCCAGATTCCACTCCCCACCCCCCCCCCCGCCCACCCCGCTTCCCCATTTTCTTGTGGGCTGCTTGTATTTCAGACAGCTGTGAAGAATGTAATGGGCACTTCACTAAGGGGGCAATCTGGACTCCAGCAGGGTGGTATTTAATGTGGGCACACAGCGGGCTTTCAGAAAGTGGCTCTCCTAAGGGCCGCAGCCCAGCTCCCTGGCTCCTAAGGATC
>PVKU01014163.1:0-24528 GCA_004027475.1 Anoura caudifer
GGGGTGTGCAGGGTGGAGGGTAATGAAGGGGGGAAAATGGGACAACTGTAATAGCATAATCAATAAAATATAATAAAAAAAAGAATGAATAGGACAAAAATTAAATGACAACCCAGAAAAACAAAAGCACTCAGTAATAATGGTGTGATGAGACTGTTTGATTATTTTCCTTTTGAAAAGTCCTTTATTATAATAGTAGTGCTTGAGTAATTATAATATTTTGGTATAATTATGAGCAGTTTGAGAGTAACTGGTAAGAATCCAGAAGGAAAAAAAGAACATAGTATCATCCTTGGGAACGAACTGTCCAGCTGAAGATACAACTTGAAGTCACCACACAAATTTGTCTTAATTTAAAGAAGGCAAAGAGAATGCTGGGTAGGCTTGAAGTTAAGAATTGGCCTATAAGCAGAGGTGGCTGCCTGAAGGAAATAGAAACAGCCATACAGAGTCTTCTTCAACTCTCTTTCTAACCGGGCCACTCTCCAGAGGTGACTGGCTGGTCCCCAGTGCCTCCTCTTCCTTTGTGAGAGACCAGAGCCCCCGTGTCACTAAAGAACCAGAACTTGCATCACCAGATCCAAATTGCCCCAGGACAGGGCCCTGCAGGGGGACAGGCAAGGTGAGCAGGCCCAACCTCCTGCAACCGGAGACCCCCAGATGGCTCTGGGAACCCTGAGGGGAGGGACTGAGGCGCAAGTGCTCTGCTGAGCTCTGCCATCTCGGTGCATTCTTCCAAACATATCCACACCTTGTCACCATGCACTGAGACTTCCAGACAACCCAGTTCTGAGGATGTGGGAGAGACAGCAGCCATAGAATGCTCCAGTGTCTTCTTCATCCCTCCTCTCATGCCTCAAACAAATGCCACACAGAGATCAATAAATGTATACTGGACGGACCTGGGAAGGTGCAAGGCCACGAGGGGTGGGACTGGGGTATGAAGAGATTCATGGCTGAGCGTGTAGCACAGATATGGGGTCAGGGTGTGCTGGTCCTGTCACTCTAGTCCCTGAGGTCTTACCCAGCTTCCCATGACCCTGCATCACAGCTCTCATGACCTGACTTTCTGCTCCAGTTCCCTGCCTGGCCGCCTTCCCCACACCCCACCACTTCCTGCCCATGACCAGTATGTACCAGCACACACTCGGGCTCCCCATGAATAGCTGCTCTACATGTTGCATCTGTGTGGATTATATTATGTTATATTCTCCAATATTAATATTATATTCCCCAACATTATTATAATATACTCCAACATTATTATATTCTCTAATATTATAACCATCTTCAATATTGTTATTCTTGCCAATATTATTATTATATTCTCCAATATTATTCTCTAATATTATTAGAGAATCTATTCTCTATATTATTATAATTATATTCATTATTGTTATTCTTGCCAATATTATTATTACTCCCTCCAATTTATTATCTCCATTATTATTATTATTATCTCCAATGAGTGGGGTGGATGTCATTATAAAAGTAGCTATTTGGATGAGCATGGTCACAAAGGACAAGTCCACGCCTAAGGGGACAAGTACATTTGGATGGACAAGGCAAAGGTCAAGGAAGGTCAGGTTGGGTTCGAACCCTCGAAGCTGTGAGCCGGGGGCAGCAGAAACAGTAATGGTGCTTGACAGTCACAGGTGCTCAGTGTTTACCTGCTGAGCAGAAACGTAGTTCAGGGGCTGGTGAAAGGAGAGAGCAGGCTGGATGGGGGGACAGCTGAGGGGCAGCAGCTCCCACTTCCACTTTTGCCAAATGCAGGTCTCACTGTGAATACGGGGAGATGGACAACAGGCTCAAAGTGCTGTGGGAATGAGGAGAGGTAGAATAAGGAAGTAAATAAGTAAGCAAAATATAAAGTAAATTTTAAAAGACAGAACCTCGGGGCTGGAAAGGAATATTTAAAATGATTCTGGTTGAGCCCTGGCCAATGTGGCTCAGTTGGTTGGAGCATTGTCCCATACGCCGAAAGGTCATGGGTTCGATTCCAGGTCAAGGCACATGCCTGCGTTGTGGATGGTGGGGGGGCAACCAATGGATGTATCTCTCACATCTCTCTCTCTCTCTCTCTGCATCTTCCTCTCTCTCTAGAATGAATGAATATATCATGCGAGGATTGTTTTAAAACATGATATTAGTTGAGCCTCCAAGTTAACAGACGGGACATCAAGCCCCACGGAGCTGCAGGATTTCCCCAAGGTTAGTCACAGATGCAGGACTCCACCCAAGGTCTGCCAATTCCCAGACTAGTGTCTGTCCACTGCGCTTTGTCTCCTAGCCTGTGGCCCAAGGTCTAATGGCAAGATACTGTTGGCCACCTGCCTCCTCCGCAGAAACATGGCCATAGGAGGAAGCACTGTATCAGTTTTGTCCCTCAGTACGTAGAACACTACCTGGCACATAGTAGGTGCTCATCCAATGGAACGGAACCCAATGAGTGGGATGGGATGGAAAAGAATGGGTGAAATGGATGGAATAGAGGGAGTGGTGTGAAGGAGTTGGAACAGGATGAAATGGATCTGAATAGAGTTAGCAGAGCTGAGCCAGGGTTCTGGTCCCCTAGGTCCCATTTAATGGTATAGGCAAAAAAGAACCCCAAACTCCCTCTCTCTGTCCTCCCACCTGTGGGAGGCACCATCTCTATTGCCACTTCCCATGTCATCAGACAACCTGTCACCCCAAACAAGCAAAGGCAGGGTCTCTGGCACAGGACAGGGTGCAGGGGAGCAGGAACAAGTCCTTTGCCTTGGGCATGGAGGGCAGCAAACTATGGTCCATGTCCTTTGTGGGGGCAGCTGGTTAGCCCCAGGTGCAGAGGCAAACCCTAATGCAAGTCAACTCCTTAGCCAGAGTATTCATTCAAGAGCAAAAGAATGGCGCAGGAAGTGGACCTGAGGGCCACCCCCTGAGTGCCTGCCACAGAGACTCAGAGAGGGTCCCAGCCATGCTGTAGGTGCAGAGAGGCCTATGAAAGTCCTGGGCAGGTTTGTGTCCCTCTCCTTTCACTGACTCCTCTTCCCAAACACACACTGGGGACCATGGCCAATCCACCAATCCAATCTACTCACTAGCTGCCTGGAGGAAACTGGTCCTGGATCTCCAAGCAGTGTGAGTAAGGAGTGGGGGTGCTGTGTACCAACTGCAGTGAAAACCCCTTGTAATTCGCTGCATTGGAGCAGCCGGACATGTGTCACAGCACTGGTATACAGGCCCACCCTCCGCTCCCTAACACTGGGGGGGGGGCTGGTGCTCTGCCCACTTCCATTCCCACCTGCCCCCCACCCCTTACAAACACATTCACAATCTCACATTCACAAACTCACATTCACAAACTCTTAACTCTTTAATGTCTGAAACCAGTTCCTGTTGCAGAGTCCAGGTTAACCGGAATGACTCTTGCCAGTAACAATTCACCGGAGCCTTTGAGGCTGAGCTGGGCGTGAGCCCTTGGGCCGTATTCTGGGTGCTGCTGCCTTAGAATGGTGGTTGGGGTGCCTTCCTGGTTTCAGAGCCACACTCTGACTTCAACAATCTGTGCTCCCTGTTTGTTATCATGTGCCTTGCTTTGCATTGTCTACAAATCTCTTGTCCTGTTCATCTCCTCCAATGCCCATCTCAGCCAGCACCCGCTGCCATCACATCCCTGAATGTCCACCCTGCCCACAGCACCCCCATGAAGCCCTGCGACCTCCCCCTGCTGTGTGTCCACTGATCCCGTCAGCCCTCCTGGGCTTCGGAGCACCTGCCTATGTCCTGGCTGCTGGCTTCCCTGCAGCCTGGCTCCCAGCCTTGCCTCAATCCCCTGGCTCTGACTCCAGAACCAGTTGCCCACATAGCCCAGCATCCAACATGGCGCCCCTCTGCCACCCCACTCCTCACCTAGCCTGGACACCAGAAACTACCACTTGGACAGGGGCAGGGGTGGGTGAAAGAGCCAGCAGAATGGGCTACTGACTCTGAATTCCATTTCTCTTCCCCGTGCCCCCCCGGCTATTTAGTCCATTAGAAGACAGGCTTTGTTCACTCTATGCGTACACATATTAGCCATCCTGCTTATCCTCAGGAATTTGCTTCAAAGCTGCCTTTTGGAAACCCCTAAGTAGGATGTAATTCAGTGGATTTTATGTTCTGCTCACTGCCTGGCAAAGGAGTTTATTCCACAAAACTCTGGCATGTGAGGGAGAAAGCAACTGCCTGAAAAACGGGGCTGCTCCAGGCTCCCAAAACCCCGACGCTGTCCCAGCCTTGCCCGAGGAAGACACCTCCTTGCCTAGGCAGAGTCTGCATAAAGTTTCCTAACATCTGAACTTTTACATTCTCGACTCCAATAACTTGGGTTGTTAGTATGAGAGAAACAGTCTGTAAATGGCATTTAAAAGCAAATTGGATTTTCTTCCCCCAGCTGACACAGCCCTCGGTTCTGCCTGCCGGAGGACGCAGTTTACTCCCCATCTGAAGGGGCCGTTTGTCATGTGTCAGAGGATCTGAGATAAAATTCCTTTGTGTGCGCCTGGCTAATCAAGAGGTTCTTTGCAGTAATCATTTACTCTACATGCCATTCACACACGGTTCTTCCCGGACCTTCCACCGAAGGTATCGAAGCTGGAAGGTGTACGAGGATTTCTGAAGATCCTAAATATGTGTTCTGGAATAACATTGCCACCAAACATCTACCTTCTTTATATGCGAGGCCAGGGGCTCTGCTCGTGGGTGTTAACGTGTATCAGGAAAGCCATCTGCTTGGTAGGGAGGATGCTTAAATCCGTGGGCCCCAGGAAGGGAGTGGGCAGGAGGGCAATTTGCAACAGCAGAAGGAAGACGGCCGGAAAGGGGCACTGGGACACTCAACACCAAACGGTACTTGTTGAGGGACCCCCTGTGCCAGGCTCTCCACTTGGCGGTAGGGCCACAGGCACACGCCCAAGAGCTTGTCACCTTCAAGACCTTTCTGAAGGGAAGGAGCGGGGCACAAATCCATAACTGACAGACACAGACAGATGTATTCAACTTTATCAACAAGGTTTATGCGTCACCGGCCCCAGCCCTCCCCACCCCCGCGGATGTGGGTACCCTTCCTCTGCCCCTCAGGCACCTTTCCTTCAGAACCCCAGTCATCGTCATTTGTGTGGGTGTCTTCATCAGTTGAAGTGGCCGTAACAGATTACCACTGACTGGTAATAGACTACAAAGACTCATTGCTCAGAGTTCTGGAGGCTGGGGTCCAGGATCCAGGTCCTGGCAGGCCTGGTGTCTGGCAAAGGCCCACTCCCTGGTTCCCAGATGGCTGTCTTCTCATTGCACCTGCACAGGGCAAGAGCAGGGTGGCTGAGAACACGCTCTCATGTGTCTCCCTAGGAGGGCACTAATCCCATTCCTGAGGGCTCCATCCTCATGGTCCAATCACCTGCCAAAGGCACCACCCCCTACAACCATCGCATCAGGGGGTAGCATTTTGACATAGGAATTTTGGAGAGACACAAACATTCAGTCCCCATCAGACTGGCAATTCAAGGTCAAGGACTAATCTTTTCATCTCTGCATGCTCAGGGTCTATATTTGTCACAGAGAGCACCAAACAAGTAGTTGTTGAATAAAAGAAAGACCCAGTCCCCACTCTCCCATCTAGTTCAGAAATAAAGCAAGGCCTTCACTGTGGGGGTTATGTGCTCTGTCGTTTGGCCCAGGCTGAGGATGCTGCAGTGATAAGTGACCCCAGAACTCAGTGGCTTCCAAAGAGCAGGGTTTACTTCTGACCTACATGTATGAGCATCACAGGCTGTCTGTGAGCCTCAGCTCCGCGCCTCTTCATATCGGGACCAAGTGGAAGCAGGTCCCATGGAGAGGGAAAGAGAAATAATAGGGCAGTGTGAAGGTTCTAGAAACACCTACTCCAAAGGGACATATGTCACTTCCACCCACATTTCCCTGTGCAAAGCACATAGCACAACACAGCCTGCCATCAGATGGCCAGGGATGTCCTCCTCCCATGGGCTGGCCTGGTCGGGGCAGGTAGCAAACCTAGAACCACAGTGCAGACGGCCCCAACCACTACAACAGAGGGACACTGCAGCCTCAGTTGTCAGTCAGGGACATGGCACATCAGCTTAGTGACACATGGGGGGTGACTTGTTTCAGAGCCCGAAGGTGAGTTCTTAGGTGACAGCTGCCTGTGCTGTGTCCTAACCACAGGGAGGTGTCCCCGCAGGCCTTGTGGAAGCCTGTGTAATTTCCATGTCTCCAAGGGTGGAAGCAGCAGCAGCAGTTCCCAGAGCTTCTGGAAACTCTGCCCAAAGGCCAGTTCGATGCTTAGGAGTCACTGGCTCCATCCCAGCCCGAGGACGCCCAGCCTCAGAGGACACAGAAGGCCTTTGGCACCCTCCTTGTTTCCTGACAGGGTGCTCACATTCTGAGAGGTTCAGAGCTCACTGTCCCTCCCGATGACCTGCTGGGGACACTGTGGACCTGCCCCCAGGCAAACGTGTCGGCCTATACCAGAGTTGTCACTTCCATGCCCCCGTCTGAGGGGACATGGCCAGAGCAGAACACCTGCTGCCCACACTGCATGCTCTATGCCATGGACTCCTGGTCCCCCCTGGCTGGACCAGAGGTGGACACTCAGCCCAAGGGCAGACATACCTTGGGAGGGACAGTGACCTATTATGGCCTGGTGTGAAGAGATGAGATGAACCCTCACAGTTCTGACCCAGGGAGTAGGGAGAGACTGGGCCCATCGGGCGGGAGGTAGAGTAAGTCAGAACCATGCGAAGCTGGTCTGATGAGGGAACACACGTGACGAGGAAGGCCGCCGCTGGGAGAAGAAAAAGGCCGGAGAGGACTGGCGGAGAGAAATGGAGAGGCCGAGAGAGAGGCCTGTGCCTGGACAGATTGTTTCCGACTCGGTCAAAAGCGACTTGACAGAGACGATCTGGGTCAGCCTCTGCCCCTAACAGCCAAAAGCATCCAGCTGGAACACACCCACCGAACGCGCAGCCGCTGTGCGAGGCCCTCCCTCGGGGAGTGGCAGAGAGCAGTAGAAGAGGCCCGAGGTAAGTAAGATGTGTAGGCTGACATGTGACATTTCCAGAATGGGTGAAACCATGTGGGGAGGGGAAGCTTTTAAAGAAGAAGATTGAGCCCTGGCCAGACGGGTAGGCTGGTTGGAGCATCGCCCTGCACACCAAAAGTTTGCAGGTTTGATCCCCGGTCCGGGAGCGTATGGGAGGAAATCAATCGAGGTTTCTCTCTCACATCAATGTTGCTCCCTCTCTCTCTCTCCTTTCTTCTCTAAGAGCAATAAATATATCTTTGGATAAGGATGTAAAATAAATAAAAGAAGAACGAAAATTCTAAAATGCATACAAAATAAAATGGTGCCCTTTATACACCTAAAGATACATAAGAAAGAAAAATTAAAGAGGACCATTAAATTTTACTCACAAAGTCACTGATTTATTAATGTACGTATAGTACCCACTTATAGACTTGCAAAGCTGAGTGCAGGAAGCAGTCATTTTAATATGAATATTTTCCCAAAACATAATTTATTTGTCCATTTTCCTTTTGTTGTAATTAGGTCCATTTTTAGTTTATATCTTATTTATTTGTACCAATGCTTGCTTTTCATCAGTCTTGGCAAAGGCGTATCTACTATGGTGCCCTTAAAAAAATATGCGTTTGGTTTTGTGAATGAACTCTGCTTTTTGTTTTCTACTCAATTCATTTGAACTTTCATCTTTATTAATTCTTTCTGTTAATTGTCTTTGGCTTTCTGTTTGTTGTTCCTTATCTAATTTCTTGAATTAATATCTCTATTTTTCAGACATGGTGTTTTCTAATTAATGGATCCAAGGCTTTTAATTTCTTTCTGAAAACCCACTCTCCATATGTTTTGATATATTGTGTTCTCGTATTTAGTTTCATACGTGTAATTTTCATAGGGACTGACTTTAACGTAATAATTGCAGGACTGTGTTACTTCGGGGACGGGCGCACAGGTTCATCTTTGCTATCGCTTTGTGGGTGAGGCCTCATTCTTCTGCATTATGATCAGCGAATGCGACATTAGGTGAGATGGTCATCTTTAAAAATGTATCAAAATTGTATTTGTGACTGAACACATGAGCAACTACATGAATGTTCCATATGTGTTTGAAAGGGATTATATTCTCTATTTGTTCAGTCTGTATCACATGTTTTATAGCTCATCAGCCTTGTTAATCACGCTAATTTGTATCCTCCGTCTATACCTTTACCTGATTGCCCTGTCGATCTGCCTGTTGATCTGTTGAAAAGTCAAGGTCTCTGGCAATGACATTGTATTTATCTATTTCTCCCAGTAGTACTATTATTTTTTGCTTTCTATATTCTCAGGGTTTTTGTTACCTGCATAAGGGCTCAAGATTGTTACATATCGTCTTTTTATTTTTTTTTATCCTCTGCCGGGGCATTTTCAGCTGCTTTGTTAGAGAGAGGGGAAGGGAGAGAAGAAGGGAGAGAAACACAGGCACAAGGGAAGCATCGATTGGTTGCCTTCTTATGCACCCAGACCAGGGATTTGCACAGGGATGGGGGATCGTACACACCCCAAGGGTCACATGGACCCACACCGGGACTGGGGGTGAAGGCACAACCTAGGCATGTGCCCTACCGGTGATCGAACCAGCAACCTTTTGGTTACAGGGACAGCGCTCCAACCACTGAGCCACACCAGCCAGGCCTGCACAGTGTCTCAACAGGGAGTTCCTTTCATTAACATAAAATATTTCCCTTAATTTTATTTGCTGTTAAAATTGCTATTCTTACTTCCATCTTACTAGACTTCCCTTATGGACATCTTTACACCTGTCCTTTTGTTTTCAGTTTTTCCACTAGCTTTATATGAACATCTGGCTAGAAAACTTCATGAAACTGTATTGTTAAAAAGCCCATTGGAGGCGTATTTAGCTTGTTCTCAAGTCTTCCTCATAGGTTTAGAGCTCTTTGAGCGAGGTCGTGTGGGCACGTCTCTGAGTGTATTCTACGCATCGTGCTTTCTGATTTCGTTGTTACCCATTCCTGACTTGTGGTAATTTCTTTTGTACTATATTCATTTATTTCATATTTTTCTATTATTTTGAAAGTTGTACTCTGCATATCTATTTTTCTGGTGTTTACCCTTAAAATTGTGTCCATAATCCCTTGCATTTCCAGGATATCTACCAGCGTTCAGTATCTATATCCACCCCTAGCTCAAACTCAGACAAACACTGTTTATTGCTCCCTCCCTTGCCACCTCCACCCTGTGGTCTCCTCTGTTTGATAGTATCTAAATTTTCTGTTCTGGCTCTTACTTTTTAAATACTTGTTTATATTTACAATAAACAACAAGTTTTACTAATTTCTTTTTACTTTATTAAATTTTCCTTGTAGACTCATTTGTAGACTCATGTGAGGTACTAAGTTGTATGAAGCACATCCCAATTTTATTCAGGTATATTTCAGGGGGAATAATTACATGCTTCTAGCCATCATACATTGATTGCTATTTGGTAGTGTTTTAAAAGTGATTGTACAAAGAAAAATATATTATTTCCCTCCTATTGTCATTTAGAATAAAGTTGGCTTTATTTAACAAAAAGCCCACAAAATAGTAGCTTGAAAACATCAAAATGTAGTTTTCTTCCTAAAAAAAGGAAAGCTCAGAGGGAATCAGCCTATGTCTAGTGTGGTCACTGCGTGGTGTCAGGGACTCAGACTTCTTCGATCTTGCTTCAGAGAACATGGCTTCTGTTCCCAAAGTCACCTCATGGTTCACTGTAGCTGCTGGGACTCCAGCCATTACATCTTCATTAGCAGGAAGGAAGAAGGTAGGAAAAGCAGGGTACCCTATCCTTTTAAAGAGACTTCCCAGAACACACTGATTCTGCTTATATTTATAAGCTATACCCAGCTAGAAAGGAGGCTAAGAAATGAGTTTGGTTTCTTGATTTCTTAACTGGATGGCTATGGGCTACATCAGGGCACATCAGAGTAAAATTTAAGAATGGCAGAAATCAATAGAAGATCCTAAAGGCCTCCAGAGAGTAGAAAAACATCACATTAAAAATAAATGATCAAAAAAATAAATAAATGATCACATTCAAATGAGCTGGAATTAGAATATCTACAGCAAGGCCTTCACAAGTCTGTGGGAAAAGGTTCCCCAACTGAGAATTCTACATCTAGCCACAGCCCCTAGGGAGAGGGTTCCCGTCCTGCACAGGAGGCCCCTGGATGGTGCCGTTCACCAAAATGAGAAAAAGAAAGGCATGGGATCTGGAAACAGGAACCCAACCAAGGAAAGAGGTGAAAAAATGCCAGGGGGCTGGCTGGCGGAATAGTGAATGCACGTGAACATACCCAGAAGAGATTTCTGTGTCTGCAGGAGAATGTGGGAATGGATGAGCAGTTATGCACCAAAAGGTATATAGACTGAGCAAAGAAAAATAAAAAGGTATTAATCCAGAAGGAAGGAAAAAGGATTATATCGTAACATACTATATAACTTATCTGTGAATAATATTTTTATGGCCATGCTAACGGAAGCCAGTAGTGATTTTAACCACAACTTGCGGTATATCGGAGCATGAGGGAAGGGTGAACAGATGTGTTTGGGGAGGGGGGAAATGGGCAGAGAGACCCGAAATCTAATTTTCCATACTTGAAAACCAGTAGATAATTCCTAAAACTCAGAAATCAAGAAATAGCTATATACATAAGAGATGGATAAGCAAAGAAGCAAACAGCTGAAGAAAGAGCTGAAACGGTCAAGAGATGCTGCTTGGGGAGGGAAAATAGGGTGAAGAGAGCCAGGGTGGCAAACGGTTTTACATCATATTCCTAGTAATACCTTCTGCGTATATAAATGTAGCAGTTTGCATAACAATATAAATCAAATATATTTAAAGAAATACATAACACCAGACACTTTGGGGTTACTTTTTCTTTGCTGGCAGGGGAGGTGATGGGAGAAGAAAAGAAGGCATCTTACACACCAGCCAAATGCAATAATTCTTCCAAAGAAGAATTGCAAAGCTGGTAAATGTTCTGAGTCCGCACTTGTCTGATATGACTTCATTTTGCCCTCACACTTGAATGATAATTTATGTTCAAAGCCATTTCCCCTCAGAGCTTTGAAAATATTGCTTCATTATTTTCTGGTATCCAATTTTGCTGATGAGGAGTGTGGTACCAATCCAGCTCTTGTTCCTATGTCTAGTGGGTTGAACAGTGCCCCCCAAAATATGTCCATGTCATAACTCCCAGCATCTGTGAGGGTGACCTTGTTTGGGAAGAGGGGTATTCGGATCGAATTAAGGATCTCAAGATATGGGTGGGCCCTAAATTCAAAGACTAGTGTCCTGACCATAAGAGAGAAGCCCTGGCTAGTGTAGCTCAGTTGGTTGATGCTTCATCCCATAAACCAAAAGGTCACAGGTTCAATTCCCAGTCAGGGCACAGGCCTAGGTTGTGGGTTTTGTCCCCAGTCAGGGAGCATACAAGAGGCAACTGATTCAACCAATCCATGTTTCTCTCTCATATCGATGTTTCTCTCCCTCTCTCTCTTTTCCCCTCTCTCTAAAATAAATTAGCACAATAAATTGGGTGAGGATAAAAAAATAAAAGAAGAGAGAACACAGGGAAGAAAGCTACGTGAGACAGGCAGAGACTGGAGCGATGCAGCTACGAGCCAGGAATGCCCAAGTTGCCAGGAGGCACCAGAGCCAGGCGTGGGAGGGCCTCCCCCTCCAGCACACGCAAAAGGAACCAACCCTGCCCACAGCCTAATTTCAGACTTCCAGGCTCCAGAGCTGTCCATGGTGCTCTATCAAGCCAGCCCCAGGAAACTCAGGCGCATGCGCATGTTTTCGTTTTTCTCGCTGGAGGTTTTCCGGATTTCCCCCGCATCTCCAGTGTGCTAAAATGTCACAATGACACGGCTATGTTTGTGGGTTTTAAAGCTTTGCTGGCCATTCACGGGCCCTTTAAGTCTGTGGACTTATACTTTTCTTTGGTTCTGTGTAATTCTCTTTTATTACTTCTTAAAGTGTTGCCTCTCTCCCATTATGTCTATTTTTCCCTTTGATCCTCTTTATTTATGTGTCTTCAGCGCTAATTAGCTTTTCTGCTTCCTATCCCCTCACCTTTGCACTGCATTCCTGGAGAAATTCTTGCCTGATTTTTCAGCAATTATTCCTCCTCTGTCTGTGCTCATTTTGCAGTGCAGCCCATCAATTATCAATGTTTATAAAATATCAATTAATAAAATTTTAATTTCCATGATCTCCAGTTCACTCTGATGATATGGGTCCAAAATCCTCCACACCTTCTAGAGGATATTTTCTGGCTGAAAGGAAGCTGTCGTGGGTTCTCAGAATGCCATCACCTGGGAGCTTCTTCGGGCCTTCATGTTTCCAACCAAGAGAGGAGTCCAGAACTTACGTTCTGACCCTGACATTCATGGCTGTTAAGTGCACCCTTGTGAGGTGCTAGCAACCTCCTGGGCACTCAGTGTGCATTGTCTTATCAAATGCTCACAGCAACCCATAAGGATGGTCACATTCGTGTCCCCACTCAGTAGATGGACAAACTGAGGCAGGTAGGGGTTACTTGCCTCAGATCACAGCAGGATGAGCCAGTAGCAGACATGGAATTTGAACTAGGCATGGCTGACTCCAGAATCCGAGCACTTGGCCGCTCTCTCATTTTGCCTTAAATTACATTGCATATGTCACATCCCATTTCTGTCCGCTTACGTGCATGTTAAAAGATTAATGGAGAGCAGTGGTTCTCAGCCAGGAGTGACTTTGCTCCCCAGGGGGCATTTGACAATGTCTAGAGACATTAATTGTCATAATGGGGGAGAGAAAAGGTGCTACTGGCATCTTGTATATAAAGGCCAAGGACGCTGCTGAACTTCCTACAGTGCACAGGACAGCCTTGCAACAAAGAATGACCTGGCCCCAAGGCTCAGTGGCAGCAAGGTGGGGACACCTGGTACAGAGCCTCTAAAACCTCTTCCAGCCCCACAAACCTGTGGGTGACAGGTCAATAACGTCAGTGGTAACTGCAGGACAGCATCTCAAAAAGACCTCAGTGGGCCTAGCCTTGATACTGTCATGAGAGAACAGAGTTGAAAGGTGACAGACATGCGTCCCTCCTATGCCAGAAAGCTGCAGTGGCACACCTATCTGTCCTAGGGGTCCCCAGCTTCACTGACTCCAGATTCTGCACAAGCCCTAGCCCAAGCTGACATTCATAGTGGGAAGCCTGGTGACAGGATGTGGAGGCCGATACGCAAATGTTGGGCTTTCTCCCTTCGTTTCTTCTTTCTTTCCATGTCAAACAGGGAGCCATGCCCATTCGGCTTCCTAGCCCCCAGGATTCTTTCAGGGTGGAGAGTAAGAAAAAAACAGGGAGAAGTGGCCAGAAATGGCAGCACCTAAGGGAGACAGCCAGATATGCAGACATGGGGGCACCTGGTTGCATGGCTCCCTTGCAGAGGCCAGCCCTGAGGCCTGGGCTCCCAGCCTTACAAGGTACTCATGCCTCACCTGGACCTCCACAGCAGGGGACCTGGGAATTCTCCAATGGCCTGGGCCCCTGGAGAGTCCTACCCAGCTGTGTTCAGGTAAGAGGCAGGAGCTGCAGCCCCTCTCTGACCTGTCTGAACCTCTGTGAAGGGTGGTCACTTGGGAAAGAGCAAAGGAAAGAAGGAAGCCTACGAGCAGAAGGGGGAGGGACTATATGAGTCTGGCTCCTCCCCACCCTGCAACTGGAGAAATTGCGCTGCCAGGTACCTGGGACCACCCCAGCTGGGTGCCAAGGCATCTTCCAGCCATCCTAGCCCAGTGGCCCTCATAGACTTATTTACGACTACCCCTTCTTTCCCGCTGGAGAAACTTGACCTTGTCAAAATGAATGAAACACAAACAGAGGGGTGAGAAGCAGGGATGGTCCCCTTGGAGTGTGTCCAGGGCCCAGAGTGCGACCGGTCACAGAGTGGTGGTAAGGTAAACCAGCCTAATGATCTCGTCCATTCTCCACTAAGGCCAGGAAGAGAGGACACCATGGCTGACCAGTTCCCAGGCTCAGCCCTGCCCCTAAGTCCCTGTCCCCGAGTCCCTGCCGACCTCCCAGCAGCCCAGCCTTCATCCCAGGGGGTGGCTACAAGTCCCACTTTCCTATTGACCCACAGGAACATTTTGGAGATCATTAATCTTCATTTCTGATTGATTTTCTGTCAATATTTCTCGGCCTTGCCCCCACCCGCCTTTCCATCAAGTAGTTAATGAGCTGTAAACAAACACTGGGGCGGGGTGGTTTTCCAAGAAGCCTTTTGAAGACTGAATCAGCATTTGGGGACAAAATTGTACCCTCTGGTTCTGCAATTGGTGCATTTAATGTTTCTCACTTGGGGTCCCCAGGACTGACGAATGGAGGGCAACCCTTCCTCTCCCCAAGGCCAAGTAAGTGGTAAGCTGGTGAGGCAATATGAAAACAGTGCATTGAGCAAACCCCAAACCTCTCTCCTCTGCCTGCCACCACCCTGAAGCTGCTTCTCGGGGTTAAGGGCTCCACAAGGAGCAACTACACAGGGGGTACCCCAATCTGGGAGCACATGTGGGTGCCAGTTTGCCCCCAGGCAGGGCCCCAGTATAGCTAGGATTGAGCCTGGAAAGTTTGAAGCCCTTCTCCCTGTGGGAGGGTAAATTTGGGGGTAGGGGACATCTCAGGTGCATCCCCCATTCCAGAGGGGCTTGTCATCCCAAAGATGACAATAGGCTGGAAGAGACAAGTTTGACTCCACCATCTGGTCTCAAGTCAGCCCTGGGGATGTCACCCAAGACCCCTCATGTGGGGGGTCCCAGTTTCCTCATCTATCAGATGGGGGGAATAAGGTCTTCCCTGCCTGGCTGCTAGAAAAGTAGAAGGATCTGGGGACACAAGGTTTGGGACAAGTGTAAAGGTGTTACAGATGTCAGAAGGGTGACCATCCCACCCCCCGCCAGGTCGCTCTGGCCCCAACATGCCCAGGGTCCCCATCTGTCCTCCCCACCCACCAAGGCCCAGGGGTTTTTCCTCAGCCTGCCTGAACATTAACACACAGGGAAAACTTCAAGGAAAACATACAGCTGATAAAAATTTAATGCTATATGTAACAAAGCAGAATGAATATTTAATCCGTGCTTTTATGCAAAACCGCATAACCAACCGGCCCCACGCAGCGGCGAGAGCGCTCGACCCCTCCCTACACGCACCGTCCCAAGCCTGGCAGCGAAGCAGTTAAGCGGCTGGCAACAACCAGCTCCTAATAAACACTCGGCTAATTCTGTAGGAAAAGCACTAATTAGAAAACCAATAATAATCGGTGTAATTGCTCTAAATTACCCTCCTAACAGAGAACCGCGCTCGGAGCTGGAACGCAGGTGCCGCCACCCAGCCCCGCGCTCCGCGCCCTGCACCCAGGCCCGGCGCCCAGGCCCTACGCTCTGCTGCCCCCTGGCGGCCCGTGCGCACCGCGCCCGCCGGGCCAAGAGGAGCCGCCGCGTGAACCCTGACGCTCGCGCGCCTCCTAGTGTCCGCGCCGCCGCACTGACCTGCAGACTGGCCAGAGGACCTGAGAACACCCTCCGGCTTTCTCCCAGGGGCTGCTGACAAGAATCAACATCGCATTGGCTGGGCCTCAAGGAAAAGAGAATGAGGTCAAGTAATAATGGAATAAGTAGACCTCCAAACAGTCCTAGGGATTCGGAGTGGTGTGGATTCGGGGGATTGCTTTGGGAACGGGGTTGGAGCAGACAAGCTCAAAGAACAAGTCAGGGGGAGAACGAAGGGGGGACCTTCCTCAAACCTGGGAGATCAGGATAGCAGGGGAAATGGGGAGCAGTCTGGGGAGAGGGCCAGCAAGCCTGTGAGAGCCCAGCCCCGCATGACCTGAAGTGAACAGGGGTGCAGCGTCATTCCGGTGGGTTTATGGAGCACTGACAGGATCGTGCCAATCTCTGCCTAAAGCGCTCCTGGGGCCAGCCACCGTGTTCAGAATGAGATTGGATGGTCTGCCCTCCCTGACTTACTTTCCTGGGGAAATCTTTGAACAGGGACAGGACCAGGGCTCCTTCGCACAGCCCCTCTTAAAATGAGCAGCCCCAGCTTTGCATCTACAGAAGCCGTTCAGCCCGGCAGCCACATGCACAGTCAGGGACCAGACTGCCTGGGTTCAGACCCTGGTTTCTCCATTGACATCCTGTGTGACTGTGGGCAAGTTTCATAACTTCTCTGTGCCTCATTTTCCTCAAATGTAAAATGAAGATGCTAATAATAGCAACTTAACAGAAGGTCATTGGGGAAAACGAAATGAATCGACACATGTCAAGTACCTGGCATACAGTAAGCACTCAATAAACGCTAGCTAGTAACATTATTTATACAATGAAACTTCACATATCATGCTTGAACAAAGACCAAAACTTGTTTGAAAACCACTGGATTTAATGGCCTCTAAGGTCTCTTCTGGCTTTTAAATTCTATGATTTTAAATGATTTCTTTTAGTTCACTCATTCCCCACCTCGGAGCATTTGCACCCGATATCCTGTCCGCTACACTGTCTCCTCCCGTCTGCCTGGTGAGTTTCCTGCAGCAGCTCCCTCCTCTGGTAAGCTTTCTCTCTGCTCTAGATAGGGGCGGCCTAGCCCTCCTTCCCACGGCCTCTCAACACACCTTAAATAAACCTCTTAGTCCCCATTATCATTTGTCTCAGTCACCTGTGTCCTTGTCTCTTCTATAGGAACCCCAGGCACCTGGAGAGCACAGGGGTCTCACTCACCTCCCCGCACCTGGACTGGAATAGACTGTTCTATTGATGTATTAAGTTTATAGATGAGACCCAGAGACCCAGAAACTGATACACCAATGGCTGGAAACAGCCAGGAAGTCAGAGCCAGAAGGGGAAGCTGGGTCCCTGGGCTCCCAGGCTGGCTGGCTCTGCCGCTTCTCTCAATGGGGCCTCACCATCTCAGTTCCGAGGCACCAGGTGGCAGGCATCTCCACTCAGGGGTTGCTTAAGAGGGGCCTAAGTTGAGAGACCACCCTCTGCACTCACAGAAAGGCACTGGCATTTCTGAGGGACCCGTGGGCGCCATCCCCCACTGCAACCACTGCAGAAGCTTCCAATGACCTCCCTGCTTCCACCTGTGCCCTCACCACTGGCCCATCCTCCGCATAGCAGCCGGAGTGACCCAGCGAAATGTGGGTCAGATCAGGTCACTCCCTATGTGAAACCTCAATGGCCCATCTCACTCAGAGCTAAAGCCAAGTTCTTCCAACAGCCCCCCAAGCCCTGCATACTCAAATCCCAACCTCATCCTCCCCCATTCTCTTCCCCACTCACTCTGTTCCAACCACGTTGGCCCACTGGACGTTCTTAGATACCAAGCACAGTCCCACTGAGGCCCCTCCCTCTGCCTGCAATGTCTGCCCCCCAAGACAGCCACGTGGCTCACTCTACTCTTCCAGGCTGCCACTGCTCAAAGGGCCCCCCTTAGAGAAGCCTGTCCCGGCCATTCTCAGAGAACACCCTTACTCATTGCAGTTCTGGTTTTGCATAACTTCTTCACTCGGCATAATATATATTTCCTAATATTTCACTCCCCCCACCAGACTGGAGGCTCCATAAAAGCAGGCACTCTGCCTTTGGATCACTCACGTGTCCTCACTTCTGAAATAGTGCCTGCTGCATAAGGTGAGTTCAGTGAGAGTTTGATCCCTGCTAAATTAATTAAACAGTCATGAAGTCACATAAGAAATGAAGAAATGAATTTCTGAAGCTGGAATTTCAGGCCCTACATGCACTGCTGTTGGACATGACACAGGGTGGGGCGGATGGTGAGTGCTAGAAACAGTTCATAGAGCAGCAGGCCTTCCTGATGTCTCTGTAATTGTCCCTCGTCTCCGTCTGAAGGCAAGTGGTTGGCTCGCCCCTCGCTAGGAGAGCGTCCGGTGTACAAGCACCACTTTGCTGACGTTGGATGGGTTTTGGTAGTGTGCTCAGCCGATTCTCTGACAGCGAGGACCCTGATTTCTCCATGTGAGGTTCGCCGAGACCCACAAGAGTGACACCAGCCCTCTCTCTTCCCAGTAGTCCCTCCTGACGTTAGATCTCAAGCCCCAATTGTTTCTGGCCCAGACAAATGGAAAATTTAATTTCCAACTAATTAGCCCTGAATTTGGTGTCTCTCGTCAAGTTACGGGACAGCCCCTCTCCCAAGAGAGGGGGGCTCCCCACCCACATATGGCCAACATTTGACACTGCCCCCGTGGGAAGGGAGACAAAGGTCCCCGGCCCAGCCATTGTGTCTGCTTGGAGTTCATGGGCAGGCGGGCACAAAAGCCCAATGAATTCTTCATGACCCTCTGAATCGGTGACTCCGCCAGGCCCCTGCTATTGTTGTCCACAGGCGGGCCTGTGAATGGGGGACATTATCCTCTCAACCAACCAGTTTCCTTCCTCCGGGCCTTGAACAGGGCTCTCTGAGTCCCCTTCCTCCAGCCTCCACCCCGTGGAGATGCCAACCATGCTCTTAGCTGAAACCGGAGTCCCCACTGCCAGGTCAAGGCAAGGTCACCCAGCACGCAGAGAGACTCCCCTTCCTTCCACACCACAGCACTTGCTGCTACACAAGCCTCCCAGGGATCCCCAGGCAAGGTCCTTGGGCAGGGCTGTCCCCTTTCCCTGCCCCAGAAGAGGTCTCCAGAGTGCTCTGCTGGTCCTTCCACATGGGAAGACCTGGGGAGGAAGCACCCTCCCCCAAGTTTCCTATCCATCCCCCAGGAGTCCAGAGGCAGGGCAGGGCCTGAGCCTGAAAGCGGCGGCCTGCACTCTGCCAGGGTGCCCTCTGCTGGTGGACGCCAGGAGGTGTGAGACTGCCAGTTTCACACGTGGTCCTGACTCCTGAGCATCCAAGCCACCACCCCCTGCCCTCGAATTTCTTCCTCGCCAAAGAAGTCCTTGAAGGGAAGAAGAGGCAGTCCTCTGGCCAAGTCCCTTTTCCAGAAATAAGTGGAGGGAGGAGGGAGGGTGGCTGAGGCTGGGGGAGGGGCTGGGTTTGAGTTAATGAGCTATGTACGTTCCTTCCCCTATAATCCACAGCATTTGAGGCAGCAGCTAATTTAACTTCACTGGGAGATAATTTGTCATGGGGTTGTTAGGATGGAGAGGCTGCATGGGATGAGGAAGTGTAGGCAACGCAGGGCCAAACGGAATAAGGGCTGTGCCCTACTCTTCCTAGAAATCACCCCAGGAGCCAAGGGGAGAAGTGAGGATAGGCCAAGAGCTCCTCAGGGGCAGGGCCCAGATGGGGCTGGGGAGGGAGGAGAGGGCCCAGCCACCTCACACGAGAGCCCCCAGCTGGGCAGATGGAGCCTCACCTCTCTGTGAGGACAGGGGGTGTGTCTGTGTAATTCTCCAGGGCCTGGGACCCCGGGGATACTTCGTGCAAATTTACTGGGTCTGTATAATCCAGGGATCAATAGATGGAGTAATTGATTAGATCTGGGGAATCAATGACTGGGCTCCACGCAGAGCTGCTGTGCATCTCAGAGTGTGACAGAGCCGTGACATTCTGGCCTCACTTCTACGCCGCTGCCTCCTGCTTGTCTTAGCCAAAAACCGGAGAGCATCAGAGTTAGACGGTTAGAAGGTAACTCGTTTTACAGATAAGCTGGGTGAGCACAGGTCCCAGACCACCGTCCCAGCTCCTGCCGGCTGTCCCGGGGTAATTGTCAATAATGCTCCCTTTGAGTAACAAGATTGTCCCAGCGTGGCCAATAAACTACACGGTCACCCTGCAGAAATGGGCCAAGATGCAGTCACTGCCCACAGCTAGTCTACGGTCAGGGTCAGGTCTCCTGACGTCCTGCATTCTTCCTGCCAAACTGATCCACTGCCAAGCACCAAGGCCTGGCCTTCGAGTCCACAAAATCAAACACCATTTTCTGGGAACTTCCTCCTGCAAGGAGCCCTCCCTGACCTGGGCAGCCCTAAGGGGCCTGCCCACATCTGAGCTCTGCCATCCAAATCCTGGGCACCGCACTGACCCTGTTTCTCCATCAAAAGGTGACTAGGCTGGAGAGGAGCATGTGCCTATAGGAGGGTGGAAGAGGTTAGACCGGTAGCAGCGGCCCAGTGGCCAGGCTCTGAAATCAATCACTGCACATTTCCTTCCTGGCACCTGAAACTCAGCAGTGGCCTGAAGGCCTGACTGGGCAGTGGGGAGCCACCCATCTGGGTGGAACCGGAATTAAAAGGCTGATCGGACCATTTGCTGGTCCCAGTCCTGAGTCGGGAAGTGGGGAGAGGGAGGCCAGGCCCCTCTCTAGTGCGAGCCCTATAGGCTGCTTTTCTGATAGCCTCTGGACTGGCATGTTTCCACCCCCACGCTGTGAGCTGCAGACCCCCTTTCTGGTCCTGCCGCTATCTGGTCACCCATTTTTCTGACAGCCTGATTTCTGGGAGGCAGCATCAGGCACCAGCTGGGGTGGAAGACTCTCTCTTCACCCTTCACTTCTCAGGAAGTATGAGTCCCCCTCCTCCACCTGCCCCAGCTTTCTCCCTTCTGAATATACCACCAACTTTCCCGGTGCTGCGTGCTGCGTGCTGCGTGAAGCTGCCCAAGCCTGCCTCTCGCAGGCTCCAGGGCCAGCAGCTGTTCACTCTCTGGAATGTAGCACCACCTAGTGGCAGCCTGCAGCCTGACAATGCCACCGTTAAAATTTCAGCGAGCCCAAAAAATCTTTAACCGACGTCAAAATCAAGCAAATGCAAAGCATTTTCCCAGGCCTTTGCAAGGGTAAGGGTAAGGGATTGGGGGGTGGGGAGGGGACTTTGGGAAGAAAATCAAAAAGAAAAACAAAGGCAAACAAACCAAGCAAAAACTTAAGACATGCCCCCTGCCTCTGAAGGTGCCTGCTTTTGAGTGTGAGCTTCTGAGTTAGACCACGTAGGGTTCAAATCCTGGCTCCAGCACTTACTAGCTGTGCTAACCTTGGCATGTTATTTACCCCTGTAAACCCCAAGTTCCTCTTTTGTAACATGGGAATAACAAAAGTATCTTTCTCAAAGGGCTGGTGTGAAAAGAAACTGAGTTGAAGGATTGAAACACTCAGCACAGTGCATGGTATGATTTTTGTTAATAGATGCTATTATAATTGAGATAATAAAATGATTAATTCAGGCTAAGTGCTGTAAGAAATCAACACAAGGTCAATCTAAATGAATTGAAAATATGACACAGAGCTTATGAAAATTGGTAAAGAACTGAGTCGGGCAGGAAATGCAGGGTCTGTGACTATGAACAAGTCAGTAAACCTCCTTAGGCCTCGTCTTTAAGTGGAAATAAGACCAGTACCTGAAGGCAGAGAACTCCAGCAGGTACTCTTAGGGTAGCATCTTTTAGGATTAACGTGTCCTGTGCACCTGCTACGTGCCAGGCTTTGGGTATTCAGAGGAGAAAAGTTACAGTTGCTCCCCGCAAAAGTACAGTCTGGCCCGTGTCACAGAGAGAACAGATGGGGGGCTTCCACATGCGTCCTCTGATTCCTACCCCAACACCACACCAAACACGGGGCAGAAATGTGAAGGTCATTTGTTAGTACTGTGTCCTCAGGAGGAAGAACCTCCAGGACCCTGCCCTCCCCCCAAAAAAGGGGCCAAGTGTTTGGGGGAAACCAGATGGCAGATGGTCATCAGTCCCGGGCCCCATCGCATTCCCCCGGCTGCTCCTCAGCAAGGCTGCCCCCAGCCCCACCCCCTCCAGAACCCGGAGTACCTGGGACGTAAGCTTGGAGAGAACAGGTTTGTCTTGTTCTCCAACGGGGCCAGCACAGCACTCAGTGCCTGGAGAGAGAAACGTTCAAAACTATGCGTTGAGTGGATGAATAAAGGAATGAATGAAGTTTTAAGAAGATAATTCACGGTAGGGCCCTTCCTCTTAGACCTGGCAACCGCGCACCAGGCCCTTCGCAACTATCCCAGCTCTCGTGGTCTCCATCTCCAAGGGAAGTGCACTCAGAACCGGTACTGCCTATTTTTTAACATGCCTTACTGACAATTAATCTGTGTCCTTTTCTCCCCCAAGTTACGAGATAAGTTCTTGATGGGCAGGGACTTCCTCTTACCTGCTGAATTTACCGTTAACGGACTTCCTGCTATGGCTGCACCGTCCCTGGACTTGCGCTAAACTTGCTTTTCAGAGGCCTCCGGGCACAAAAGCTTGTGTCAGAAGGGAATAAAGTCAGTGGCTCTTGGAGTCAGGGTCCTGTCTCCAGATATCCCGACCACCTCAGAAAATGCTGAGGTGAGTCAAGATTGAAAAAGACCTGAGGATTTTAGGGTGGCGAGCAGGAACTCGTACCATGAATGTAAAATGCTGACTGTGTGTTCAGTAACGGTTCATGTTCAGAACACCTGTGGTGAAGTGCAAGGGCAGAGGGCATGGTGCCAGTGATTCCAGAGGAAGACGAGCGTCTTTATTGTTCAGTAAGACAAGGGCAAGATTTAGAATTTCAGAAAAGAACCGGGAAAAAAAATGGTTAAATTTTTAAAATGAAGTTTTTAGAACTGAAAAATAAAATAACCCAAATTTGGAATTTAGTGGGTGGGTTTAACAAAAGATTAGACAAAAGTGAAAAAGAATTAGTGAGGGAAAACCCCACAAAGGTCAGAAAAAATAATGGGAATGAATCACAGAGAGACAAAGGGGATGGCAAACACATTAGGGTGCAGGAGAAATGCAGGTAGAATGAGAAGCCAGCCTTGAATGCTTTGGGAAGCCCAGAGGAAAGAAGAATGGAGCAGAAGCAATATTTGATAGGAAAATGGTTGAAACTTTTCAAAATTAATGAAAGATTTAAGGTCACGTAGTAAAACTGGGGAAAAACAAATACAAAGATAAACTCTTTAAAAGGAGCTAAAAGGAGAAAGGAAGACTATCTTTAGAGGACTTCTTAACAGAAAAATGGAAGCAGAGACCATGGAAAGATATCTTCTAAGTGCTAGAAGAAGTAACCGCCAACCTAGAATTCAGTACCCAGCAAAGAATATCATTTAAGAATTGAAGTAAAATACAAATATATCACGCATATAAAAACGAATAGGAAGTCATCAAAGCAGGCCCACACTCAAGGAAACACTGATGTGCATTCTGGAGGCAGAAGGAAAAGAATAAAGGGGGGATCACTCTACCCCATGTAAGGCTCACTCTACTGCTACAGTAATGGAGTGTGGTGTTTGCGCAGGAGTGGACACATAGAACAATGGAGCTCAACAGAGAGCCCAGAAGTAGGCCCATGCTAATATGTCCAACCGAGTTTTAACAAAGGCGCCAAATCTACTCATTGGAGAAAGGACGGTCATTTCAACGAATGGTGCTGGAGCAATCAGACACACGTAGGTGGAAGGAAGGAAGGAAGGAAGGAAGGAAGGAAAGAAGGAAGGAAGGAAGGAACCTAAACCTCATACTTTATACAAAAATCAATTCAAAACAGACCATGGACTTGGAAGTAAAATATAAAACTTTTGTAAGAAAAGATAGGAGAAAATCTTCAGGAGCTAGGACAAGAAGAAGAGTTTTTAGATATGACATCAAAAGCATGATTCATAAAAGAAAAAACTGATAAGTTGGGTTTCATCTAAGTTAAAACTTTTGCCATGTGTCACTTCCGGCCAAGATGGAGGCGTAGGCAGACACACTGTGCCTCCTCTCACAACCAAAATTAAGGACAACAAAGATTTAGAAACAAGAAAACAACCTGAGTTTAGAAACTCAGAAAATCGAACTGTTTGGAAGTCCAACAAGGATTCATCCAGACCGGTAAGAGGGGCGGAGTTGCGGCAGGAAAAAGCGGAGGTGCGGACGGGCACGCAGGCAGCAGCGGCTGGCAGCCCCCAGGTGCACAGGCGGCGACTAGCAGACCCCGGACACGGGGTGGCAACTGTGCAGAACCAGTGAGGCCGCACAAGGCAGCTGGCTGACCGGGTGGTCCCACATCCACGCACAGATAATCCAAGCAAAGGGGAAGTGGTGAAAGGGACTGGAATCTGAGAGCGATCAAAGCAAGCGCCATTGTCTCCTCTCAGACCCCACCCCCACATATAGCGTCACTACCCAGCGACTGGGCTGTCCCGCCCTGGGGAACACCTGAGACTCCACCCCTCACTACATAACAGCCGCAACTAGACCAAAAAAAAAAAAAAAAAAAAAACCCAAAAACCCAGAAATGAAAATGGCTCAAACCAGAAAACAAATCAAAGCCCCAGAGCCAATTTATCTAAGCGATGAAGAGATTGCCAACCTATCAGATGCACAATTCAAAACCCTGGTAATCAGGATGCTTACAGAATTGGTTGATTTTGCTCACAAATTAGATGAAAAAATGAAGGCTACAATAAGTGAAATGAAGAAAGATGCATGGGGAACCAACAGAGATGGGAGGAAAAC